>JANHGN010024094.1:0-25617 GCA_024605025.1 Megaceryle maxima
GAAGGGAAGGGAAGGGAAGGGAAGGGAAGGGAAGGGAAGGGAAGGGAAGGGAAGGGAAGGGAAGGGAAGGGAAGGCTTTGACACAGGGTTTACCAGTGCTGAAGCTGCTGTCTTGCTGTTCATGGTCTCATCTTATTTCTCTAGCTTCTCTGCATTCCAGAAAAAAAACAGCATCAAAAGAAGCATCAGAAACCCCTACTTCAGACAACATTGCTGTCCTGCCTGCATGGTGGAAACTGGTTATGGTTCTAAAACACATGAAATGAACAGGACCACCTATTTCTGTGTCAGTCCTGAGCTGACCTCAGTCTACACAAAAGTGTGGACTCACAATTTCTGCCTGAAATTCTCAGTGTAACACACAGCTGTCCAGAGGAAGGACAATTCATGTGACTACTTCTTCTCCTAATGCACAAAGGAAAGGGTATGGTTCTGTGTTAAGCAACACTGCTCTCAGTGTACCAGGCAGCGTAGCAGAGAAGACAAGGGAGTGTGCTGCATCAGGAGGGACGTCTGATGCAGCACGTGGAGAGAAGAGACTGCATTCCTTATGCCGACTCTGTCCCTTAGGCTGTAAATATATATACTTCAGAGTAGACTATTGTTACTTTCACCATAGGTAACAGAAAAAAAATTATCTTAGTTTAAAGAAAAAAAAGGATTAACTTTTTTACAACAACAGCTCTTATTTCTGTTTTAGAGAACGAAACTTTGAAAAATGATAACAGCTTGCTTTTTGCTCTTTTAATGAGCTGCAAAAAGTTGGCATCCTATCAGTGTTTTATTAGAAATGTTTACATATATACACTATGAATGTTAGAATTTCAGCTGCTGTAATTTAAAGAAAACTGTGTGTTTTGTACAGCCGTGCATGTAAAAATGTAGTGTTACATTTTAACATGATTTGACATAAATCTTATAGAGAAAAGTAGTGAAACCGACAGCTGAGACAGTCTTGGAACAAATCCTGACACACTCACTGTCTGAAGGTTGTTTTTTTTTTTAAATTACTTTCCAGTTACACTGCAAACAATAGAGGTTTGAAGACAGGAAAGCTTTAAATCATTTTAGCATAGTCTATGCATGCACAATATGAAATATATTTAAATGTTCTATTTTCTGCTCTCAGAAATCAGTTTTTCTGACAGATACTGCTGTTCTTAAATGTTTTTAACAATGAAGACTTCATGCTTCCCCTATACAGTCTATTTCAGTGGTATTTTGCCAGTATAAGATTTTTAATTGTAAGGAATATAAGTCTTTTTTTTTTTGCTACAAAGACTGAAAGCACTTAATTCTTGCCCTATTTGTTCTGAATCTGGACAACAGGTTATTTTCCCCTTTTTCAGGAGCTTATCATATCAAATGAAAATTTGTTATCTATTCAATCTTCTTTTCACTTTAAAATCATACTTATTCAAAGGTTCTCTCATGTCATGTGATTTTTTTTTAACCAATCAGATATGTTGCTCTATTAGGAAAATCTTCATGGTTTTTTTGAGGTATAATGACCAAAAGATTACAAAAGCATTACTGAAACTGAATAGAGATGTAAAAAATTCTCTCAAATTATATATGGAATAACAGAATAATTCAGGCTGGAAGGACGTCGGGACATCTTTTGTCCAATCTTCAGCTCAGAGCAGGGTAAACTGTGAGGTCAGAGCAGCACACTCAGCACTTTATCCAGTCTGGTCTTGAGTATCTCCAAGAATGGGGACCTAAGAACCAATCTGGGAAACCCGTTCCCCAGTTTGATGTCCTCAGAGTTAAGAAGTTTTTCATTATATACAGTCTGAACACCACTTGTTTTAGTTTGCAGATGTTGCATTTTGGTCATATCAACCCTCAGCAGCACTACAGGCTTGGGGACGAGTGGCTGGAAAGCTGCCTGGCAGAAAGGGACTTGGGGGTGCTAGTTGACAGATGACTGAATATGAGCCAGCAGTGTGCCCAGGAGGGCCAACAGCATCCTGGCCTGTATCAGAAATAGCATGGCCAGCAGGAGTAGGAAGGTGATCATGCCCCTGTACTCTGCACTGGTAAGACCACACCTGGAATACTGTGTACAGTTTTGGGCACCACAGTTTAAGAAAGACATAGAGGTACTGGAGCGGGTACAGAGAAGAGCAACAAGACTGGTTAGGGGATTGGAGAACATGACCTGTGAGGAGAGGCTGAGGGAATTGGGTTTGTTTAGTCTGGAGAAGAGGAGGCTGAGAGGAGACCTTATTGCTCTCTACAACTACTTGAAAGGAGGTTGTAGAGATGGAGGTGCTAACTTCTTCTCCCTCGTAACTAATGACAGGACAAGAGGAAATCGCCACAAGCTGCGCCGGGGAAGTTCAGATTAGATATGAGTTAAAAATTCTTTAGTGAAAGAGTAGTTAAACATTGGAACGGATTGCCCAGGGAGGTGGTGGAGTCACCATCCTTGGAGGTATTCAAAAAGTGAGTAGATACGGCACTTAGAGCATGGTCTAGTTACCATGGAAGTGCTACATAGAAGGTTGGATTTGATGATCCTAGGGGTCTTTTCCAACCTTCCAACCTTGATGATTCTATGATTCTCTCCCCTGCAAAAGAGCCAACCTTCATCTTCTTGATAGCTCAGTTGCTGGTATGGGCTAGCTGCTGTTATATCCGCCCAAAGCAGTCTCTTCTCTAGCTTGAACAAGCCCTGATCCCTCAGTCTCTCCTCACAGAAAAAATGCTTCAGCTCCTAACCAGCTTGGGGATCCACTGCTGATCTTGCATCAGTTAGTTGATGTCTTTCTTGCATGGAGGGCCCAAAACTGGATGTAGTATCTAGATGGCTGGAATGTTTGGAAGGGCTGGTGGAAGATGTGGTGGTTGGAGGTCATCTGTGGCACAGTGATCATGATGTGATCGAATTTTCAACAGGTGGTGAAGTTAGGAGGGCCGTCAGTAAAACGTCTGTCTTGGACTTCTGGAGGGATGACTTTGGTCTACTCAGGACCCTGGTTCAGAGACTCCCTGGGGAAGCAGCCCTCAAAAGCAAATGGGCCCAAGAGGCTGGGCTTACTTTAAGAATGAAATTATGAAGGCACAGGAGCAGGCTGTCCCTACGTGCCGAAAAATGAGCTGGTGGGGTAGAAGACCGGCCTGGTTGAGCAGGGAGCTTTTGCAGGAACTCAGGAAAATAAAAAGAGTGTATCAACTTTGGAAGAAGGGGCAGGTGAACCAGGAAGTGTTTAAGGACACTGCAAGGTCATGTAGAAAGAGTATTAGAGATGCAAAGGCTCAGTTGGAACTTAAGCTGGCCAATTCTGTCAAGGATAATAAAAAGTGTTTTTATGAATACATTAATAACAAATGGAGGGCCAAGGAAAATCTCCATTCCTTCCTGGATGAAGGGGGGAACATTGTAACGAAAGACAAGGAAAAGGCCAAGGTGCTCAGTGCCTTCTTAATGCCTTCTTTGCCTCAGTCTTTAACAAAAAGACTGACTATCCCCAGGGCAACTGGGCTCACGAGTTGGTAGGTGGGGATGGGGAGCAGAATATCCCTCCTAAACTCCAGGAGGAAGCAGTTAATGACCTGCTGTGCCACTCAGATCCTAACAAGTCTACGGGTCTGGATGGGATTCATCCTAGGGTGCTTAGGGAGTTGGCACAAGAGCTGGCTAGGCCACTCTCCATCATTTATCACTGGTCCTGGCTAACTGGGGAGGTCCCCAAGGACTGGAGGTTGGCCAATATGATGCCCATCCACAAGAAGGGCCGGAAGGAAGATTCAGAACACTATAGGCCTGTCAGTCTAACCTCGGTGGCTGGCAAGGTTATGGAGCAGATCATACTGAGTGCCATCAGTTGGCACGTACAAGACAACCAGGGGCTCAGGCCCAGCCAGAATGGGTTTAAGAAAGGAAGGTCCTGCCTAACCGATTTGATTTCATTCTATGACTGGGTGACCCATCTGGTAGATGAGGAGAAGGCTGTTGATGCGGTCTACCAAGACTTCAGCAAAGCCTTTGACAAAGTCTCCCACAGTATCCTCCTGGAAAAGCTGGCAGCCCATGGCTTGGACAGGTGCACCCTTCGCTGGGTTAAAAAACTGGCTGGACAACTGGGCACAGAGAGTGGCTGTGAATGGTGCTGCTTCCAGTTGGTGTCTGGTGAGCAGTGGTGTCTCCCAGGGATCAGTACTGGGCCCAGTTCTATTCAACATCTTTACTGATGACCTGGATGAGGGGATCAAGTGTACCATTAGTAAATTTCTGGATTACACTAAGTCTGGGGCAAGTGTTGATCTGCTGGATGTTGGGAGATGCTGCAAAGGGACCTGGACAGGCTGAGCTGATGGGCTGAGGCCAATAATATGAGGTTTAAGAACAACAAGTGTAGGCTCCTACACTTTGGCCACAGTAACCCCATGCAGCGCTACAGACTGGGGGTTGAGTGGCTGGAGAGCAGCCTGGCAGAAAGGAAACTGGGAGTACTGGTTGATTTCTTTCTGAACATGAGTCAGCAGTGTGCCCAGGTGGCATGGAAGGCCAATGGCATCTTGGCCTGTATCAGGAACAGTGTGGCCAGCAGGACTAGGGATGTAATTCTGCCCCCGTACTTGGCCCTGGTGAGGCCTCACCTCGAGTACTGTGTGCAGTTCTGGGCCCCTCACCTCAAGAAGGATCTTGAGGTGCTGGAGCGGGTCCAGAGGAGAGTGACGAGGCTGGGGAAGTGACTGGAGGGGAAGTCTTATGAGGAGAGGCTGAGGGAGCTGGGGTTGTTCAGCTTGGAGAAGATGAGACTCAGGGGGGGACCTTATCACTCTCTACAACTACCTTATCAACTCTCTACAACTAAAAGGAAGTTGTAGTAAGGTGGGAGTGAGGCTCTTCTCCCAGGCACATAGTGACAGGACAAGAGGGCATGGCCTGAAGCTGCGCCAGGGGAGCTTTAGGTTGGATATCAGGAAGCACTTCCTCACAGAAAGGTTGATTAGTCACTGCAATGAATGGACTGCTCAGGGAGGGGGTGGAGTCGCCATCCCTGGAGATGTTTAAGGAAAGACTGGATGTGGCGCTTAGTGACATGGTCTAGCTGATGTCATGGTGTTGGATCATAGGCTGGACTTGATGATGTATTCCAGCCTCAGCAATTCTGTGATTCTGTGAAAATATCAAGATTCAGTAGTAGTAGGAATACTTCTGTGCAATCCTTCATTGCTAAACCACCCCCAAAACCAAAAGAACAAAACCAAAACCCCATCATTCTCTTTTTGTAACTTAAGGTTCTTGAAAAAACTTAACAGCTCCAGAATGTTCTATTTTCCTTGAAAACTTTTATAAGCAATTTTTTTTAACCACTATTTCTGTGGCATTGCAACAACAATTTCACATCATTTGTTATTTGTTTAAGGTGAATAAAAACATTGCAGAAGTCTAGTTTAGCTCATTTCAGCCATGTGAAAGAACCTGATTACCTTGGATTAGTTTTAGACTCCATTTTTAAAAGTCACAGTTCAACCAGGTATAGTCTTTGCAGCTTGAATATTTGTTCAATCAGTTTGTTAGGAAGGATAAAAACTGACCAATGCTTAGAAAATTGTCTTTATAAATAATCCCAAGTTGGCCCTAAAAATATGAGGAAACCCAGTTCAGTAACTGGTTTTGAAAGGCTCATGTGTTTGTGCACAAGATTACAAAAATCTCAGTCTCAGCTATGCAGTTGTAACCAGCACCTGATCATCCTGCCTTAATATAGCATGTTCTATGTCTGTCATTGTGCAATGTATAGAAGGCTTTATTAAAAATAATAGAAAGACATTTACATTAGGCTAGGTTAACACTACTAAATAAAAACCAGTTCTTGCTAGTTCACTAAATAGACAGCTCTTTATTTCACTGTTTAATAGCTTACATGAATCATGGATCCTTAACCAGTGATCCATTCCAGGATTCCTGACACACAGTATGATGTGGTCTATGAGGATGAAAACTCTTTATGTAGCTCCTACTCATAGTATGAAAAGACTGATGGGAAAGAAATAATCTTCAAGTTTATATGAAACCACAGAAAGAAAAAATTTATGTACAGATAATATCCAAGCCTAGTATTTAGTTTCATTGCAACTGCATCAGTCTTGCCTATCATGGTAGATATATAAATAAATAGTGTCTCTCTGCAACCTCTCTTTTATTGGCTAGATTTCTAGAGTAATCAAGCATCTGAATGGAATATTAGAAATTAAGTGAACTTTCACATATTCAAAGTATGAAAGAGACCCAAAAAAAACAGAGAAAGAAAAATAGTAAATTAGAAGAAAAATCACCAGAGAAAAGCTGTCCTGGAAGATATTTCAAAAAAAAAAAAAAAATCTTTGTAACATAATCAGATACAGCTATCCTGAAGAGATGACAGGAAGTCTTGCCTGAGGTCTGTAATACTTTAGAGCATTTTTTTAAGCAGTCCTTTGTTTATAAGCAGCTATCAAATGGTCTGATCTGAAGTTCCTGACAAACCAATATTCTTGTGATTGTGATCTCTCAGTATTCAGGAAGCCCTCTCTAGAAAAGACTTTCTGTAAATAATGACTGAATGTAAAGATTATAACATGATGTTTGTCTGTGTCTGTAGACAATCCAAAGGTTTGAATTACCCAGAGGCCTCAAACTATACACACTTATCTTCCTTTTTCATTAAATTTCAAATATTTAAAATTCTAAGACAGAAATATTACAATCATAATGTGGGACAGCTCTATGTTTCATTTAAAGATGATGTATGATAGTTGTATTCTGTATGATAGCAATGATTACATGCGTAAAGAACACAAGGGGAAAATATATTTTGAAGGGCATCCCTCTCTGGAACATCATTCTTCAACAATAGAGCATTTCTATTCAGAGACAAATTAACTTTAAAACTGATTAAGAAATACTAAGCTACTTTGTGGATTGATTTTTTTAGCAGTAAATAAAGGACTAGAAGAGCAGTGTCTCCCAACTCATATCAGAAGAGCTGTTTCAACAGCACATTCTTTTTCAGGACTGCAGCCTTTTCATCCACTTACCTGATGTTATTAGAAATGGTTTGTCAAATTGCAAAGGGACAGGCAATGAAGTAAGTAAGAATGAAATAAGTACAGCATTAATGAGACAGAACATATTAAGATCTGAAAATAAAATGAGTAAACAAAAATTTAAAAAAGAGGAAAGAAATTTCCCACTAAATTAATCATGCTACCAAAGAAAATGTCAGTATTTATATTGCAACTATTCTGGTCTTGAAACCTACCAATTTTCTTATGTACCCCTACTTTTGCCTTTTTAGAACCCATAAGATACAAAATCTCATCATATTCAAAAGCTCAACTACTCTGAGGTGTTGAAGTCAGATATTCAAAGCACTGTACCATATCAAAATATTATTGATGACTATAAAGCTAGACCACAGATGATTAGTGCTGATCTATGCAGTGGATTCCATTTTTAGAGGTTTTAAAGGTTGGGGGTTTTTTTGTGGTTTTGTTTGTTTAGGTTTTTTTAAGCTAGAAAATTGAAATAAGATTTTACATAACTCTTTTCAAACACTGGCTTTCAAAATAGACTTGCCTTGTTTAAAGTTATTACTCACGGATCCCGAAGAAATAATGCTTACACATTCCTTTCCAATTCCATCACTAAAAAATAGATTATTCAAATCTTGCAGTTCTGGTGCAGATGTCAGGAGGATCAGAATTAATGCAAAGGTCTTTAAGCAGCTATAACTGCAGCAATACTAATAATGGAATGGACTTGTAAACAAATAATTAGTTTTATAAATTAACCTAATATTGCCTACATACATCTGTGACCCTCCCTAAATACACGTGAGAGCCTGGAAATAATGGACAGTAACAATATTTGGAATCAAGGGAATTAAAGAGACAACTGCAAAAACTAAAGGTTTATTAAAGGCTTTCTTAAAAACATCCAAAAGGAAACAAGGAGCAACGGTCACAAAACATATCAATTATTTGTAGCTGAGAAGACAGCTCATAAGGACATTTAAAAGAAAAGCTGAAGCCTACAGAAATAGAGTCATGCTATGGACAGGGACAGCATGACTTGGCCTAAAGGGTATAAAGAAACTAAAAAGGTACCAGCAGATGTTGTTACACTTTGTCTTTCACATTCTCCTTCAGTTTGTCTCCATTAGTTTGTATCAAGCCTAAAAGAGCCTTGCACCCTTTTGCTTTCTTTGTAGTACATATCAAAATTTGATCATCATCATCGTTACTGCTACAGTACAGGACTCTGATGAACAGTATTTTTCCTGTATTCCTTTCTCTGACAGAAATGTCTAGGATTTGCCATCACGTATCATATTAAAAAATATAAAAATATAGGAGGTCTTGCTTCCCTGATTTTCTTGGTTTGCTGGATGATGAAAGGACCTCCTCACGATATTGCCCACATTCTTTTCCCTTTCAAATATTTTCAGTCCCTCTATACTGGAATTCTGAGTATGGAAGTAAAATATATTTAAGATATTGGTGGATAAGTTAGAACTTATTTACAAGTATACTGACAACATTTCCTAAGCAAACAGATAAATTCAGGCTTTATGATGCATATTAGCAGACTGAATATATGGTATGGTTTTTCACTATGAGATTATTCTTTAATGACAATGAGTAGCTGAGTCAAATATTTACCACACTTGAAAAAGTAGCTGAAGTCAAGGAAGTCAAAGGGTTGTTCAGGACTCCATCATTTTACAACGGGAAAAGTAAGTGGCTTTTTTGTGTTGTGTCTATTAGTAGATATTCATATAGATTATTCATAAATATTAACACTATAAGCAGATCAGTGCTTAGAAACAAACGATTGTTTAGCTTAGAAACAATGGGCTGAGAGAAGAATCAAATTACTTTCTCTTTCTTTTGTGGGTAATATTAAATATTTCTTTAATAGTAGGAGTTCTTTTAGAATCAGTTTTAAACGACATTTTTTTTTTGACCCTCCTCAAAAGGTAGGTGCTACTATTAACTGAGAGAAGCTTTTTAAAAAACTGACACCCTTTATCCCTGAACAAAGATTACATGCACAGTAACTTGTAATCCCTGGCTTTGCAGTATTGCTTTACGAGAAGATGAATGTTCATTGCTTTTAATCCTTACCATGATTTATGAGGCTCTGGGTATCCTTTCCCCAGAGCTTCTACAACTGTATGGTTGTTCTGCCTGTTGCTTAAATTACAGGGGCATCTGCAAAGTAAATTATGGATGCTTGTCCCACAACCAAGCTGCCTCTTCATCTTTCTCCTTGCAGTATTTCTTTAGTAAGAGCAAAAGGAATTTTTTTCCCCTTGTTTATCACTCCTGTTTTGCCAGACGGGGTGATGCTATAGTGACTGCCTGCTTATATACTGCCTGCTATGCACGCTTTCAAATATGTCAAAAGTCAAAAGAAGGGGAGGGAATGGACTGAGAGACAGGTCAGGAAGCTACATAATGGCTGTTTTGTGCATTAAGCTCTTCAAAGTTCAAAAATCTAGAGCTTATTTTCCTCATCCTTAACAGAAATGTATCTAGCTAAAACAAATATTTGAGCACTTAAATGCATTCTGAATTAGGTGAATATATAGCTAATTGTTGCTCTAATACCCTCTGTTATGAGTTCATTAATATGCTGATTTCCGCATTTCTACTTATATGTACATATACCAGTACAAATACATCAAACCTATAGGCTTATCTAATTCTTATGAAAAGCTGAGCTCATAGGCAGTACAGACATAATCTGTGCATCTAAAATAGTGTCATCTCTGGAGTTCATATGCTAACACTGAATATTACATCACTTACCCTGTTTAAAATTTGAAGCCAGTTTTCTATCTGTGTGCCTAATTTTATAATCTTGAGGTTTAAAACTGTATTTCTTATATATTCTTATTTCTTGTATCCTTCTCAGATATTTATTTTGTAATATTATGCAATGAGAATATAAGGTCATTTTCAATATCAGGTCACATGCCAAGCATGCCAAGGTTCATCTTTGTCCACACATGGGCGTTCTCAGGAGGTATTCTACTAAGTGCTGATCTCATCAAGTTTCAGATAAAATGTAATAAAATCATTCCATATGACTTGCTTTCTATGATCCCTCTCATTATGGTTTCGTACTGTCTACCTGAATGCCCTGAAACTATATGCAGTTTTGATTACAATCCAGGTGTCAAAAAGTATAACATTTTAAAGGCAAAGTGCATTGCAATATATCATCCAAAAAACATTTTACAAAGCAGAAGTGATAATCACATTGGAAGCATCTTTGGCACAATTCCAGTCAGACTAGTCAAGAGAACAAGTCTCAGTAGCACAGACATCAGAGAAGCCCTTTTTATGTATTTGGCAGAGTCACTGAGATATAATCTCAATTTCCTAATTCCATTTGACTATGTCAGAAGCCCAGAGTTTAGTAAAAGAAACAAAACTGAAAAATGTATCGTGCTATTTGTCCAAAGAACAACCAATAAAGACAGGCTTGAGCAAAACCACTAAGATCCAGGCGCTTCCAACTTTGTATCTGAAGTTTTCATTGGAATTTTATGGCAAAAATATGTCTCAAATTTTTAGGTATTTCTGAAAGATATATCAAATGACTACCTAAGTGCAGCCACATGTAAAAGAACCTGTCTTTTGTATCAGTCACAAAATTGCACTGGACAGCACAGAAGTACATCACCCACTGAAATCAAGGATTGCATAAAGTGGAATTTGCACAGAAAATGTCTTACTGAAAGCAAAATGTATGCAGGCTTTGATTTCATTTTTCACTGAAATTAAACTACAGCCAGCCTTAAGTGACTCTCCATAGCTTTTCCCTTTACTGTGTAACTTCATCAGAGGACAATCAATGTCCAGATCTTCCTTGCTCTGCATTTGCCTGCGTAAGAGTGTTCATAGCAAGGATCCAACAAAGCTGTGATACATGGAGTATTACTGAATTTAGGCATTCATTGTCACCTCTACTTTTTTTCACCAGTGTAGAATGCTTCATAGACTAAACTGCTGAAAAAAATAACCGCAAAAACTCACCGAACTTTGCAATTACAAGGTCCAGCAGACAGGTTGGAGAAATAAACAGAAATACAGTCTGGGCAATGAGTGGGTTGAGAGCAATCCTGCAGAGAACAGCTTCCTGGTGTTGGTTGATGAGAATCATTTAATCATTTTGCTTGGAAGAGACCTCTGAGTTCATCAAGTCCAACCAATAACCAAGCACTATCAGGTAACTGCTAAACCACGTCCCTCAGCACCACATCTACATGTCTTTTACATCCCTCCAGAGGTGGTGACTCCATCACTTTCCCGGGCAGCCAGTTCCAGGCTCTACCATCTCTCTACTATCCAACCTAAAGCAACCCATGTGCAACCTAAGGCTGTTTCCTCTTGTTCTATCACTTATTACATGGGAGTTTAATGCAGTTGTAGAGAGCAATAAGGTCTCCCTTGAGCCCTCTTTTCTCCAGGCTAAACAACCTCAGGTCCTCTGTTGCTCCTCATAAGACATGTTCTCTAGATCCTTCATGTTCATGTTGAGAAGCTCAACATGGCCGGCAATGTGCACTTGCCACCCAGAAAGCCAACCATATCCAAGGCTGCATCAAAAGAAGAATGGCCAGGAGATGAAGGGTGGTGATTCTCCCCCTCTACTCCACCCTTGTGAGACCTCATCTTCAGTACTAGATCCATCTTTAAGGCACCGAGCAGAAGAAGGACATGGACCTACCCTATTTACGACACACTGAGAGAGTTGTGGCTGTTCAGCCTGAAGAAGAGATGGCTCCAGGGAGACCTTATTGCAGCCTTCCAGTACCTAAAGTGTGCCTACAGGAAAGATCTAGCCAGGGGATGTTTTACAAAGGCATGTAGTGATCAGAGAAGGGGCGACGCCTTTACAATGAAAGACGGTAGATTCAGATTAGAAATTAGTAAGAAATTCTTCACTGTGAGGGTTGTGAGGCACTGGAACAGGTTGCACAGTGAAACTGTGAAAGCCCCCTCCCTGGAAGTGTTCAAGGCCACATTGGATGGGGCTTTGAGCGACCCAATCTAGTGAATTATGTCACTGCCCATGGCAGGGAGGTTGGAACTAGATCATCTTTAAGGCCCTTTCCAACAAAAATCATTCTATGATTCTATGCTAACCGGTTTTTTTTTTGTCATTCCTAGAATTATATTCTTGCCAAGAATATAGTAAAACCAGTTTATAGCGGATTCCATAAGCAACAAATGCAGTAGACAATGGTTTATTAATAAACATGAGGAAGCCTATCCCACTGTTTTTACCCGTTTTGCTAATGTATGCCTTTGAAATGAGACAAATACCATTTGAGAAAAATAACACCCTGCAATTACAGCAAAAAAGCATCATAAAAACAAAGCTCAGGAAGAGAAAATTAGTTTTTGTCCTTTTACACGTACAGAACAGACTGTAAAGGTACTTTTATTTTCTTCAATCTACATCTAAATTGAAATTGCCTGGAAAAAGTTAACATGCAGCAGAGGTCTTTGTAAACAGGCAATTGGTCAGCAGTAGCACCATCTTCAGATTGTCTCAAGTATTTTTGTTAAGATATGCAGCAAAGATACTAGATTCCTGGATTACTCCAGCTCAGTTTCATAGGTTAAAACTAAGCTGTGTTTCATACATAGAGAGAGAAAAAAGAATAAATAAAAAGAAACCCCGAAAGGTGAGAAGTCAATGCATTTGATTTAACATAACAAGTTTACCACAATTATTACAAGTTTCTTGGAGATGACAGAGACATCTATAGAGGTTTTAAAAAGTCTACCTGTAAATATGATGTCACATCTTCCAAAACCTTACACAGTTGAAGTTCAAATCTTATCCGGCTTCATTCACCACAGTCCTTGATTGATCGGGTCAGTATTGTCTGTAAAAACCACACAAAAATTAAATTGTCGTTGTTGACAGCTACTTCTCATAAGAATGAAAAAAAAAAAAACAGGAAAAAAACCTAGCAAGGGTGTTATTAGGGAACTCAATCTAGCATGAAAAAAACCAACCAACCAAAACAAAACAAAAACAAAAACAAAAAAAAAAAAACAAAAACCAAACAAACAAACAAACAAAAAAAACCAAAAACCAAACCCACCACACAGCACTTTTTCTGTGCCTCACTTTCTGTGAGCATGCCAAGGTGAGGAGCAGGACACAGATACTCCTCGAAGCCGATGGACCCCACTGAGCAAACATTTAGAATTAAACTTTTCACATTCCTTATAGCTGCCCAAAACTTGTGGGATTTTTCCTGGCAGCAGGCATTACTGCAGAACACTATATTATGGCTCTGATTTGTATGCATTGCCTTGTCTGGGGTTCCCACGTGTCAGCTATCATTCAGCACAGCATGAAAATAAACATATAAAGATTTCTTTCAAAAGGATGGAGGAGTGATAATATGAGCTCAGGACATTGTATATAATGTTTTGTTCTTTCTGTAACGTTTTTGCAGACAATTTTGTCATGTCCGTAATGGTATAAATCAGTATCATATATGGTGGGATGGTAATTTTTCTCCTAAGTGCAAAGTCTATAATTCACAGAAGCAACTTTCATAACCAGCCCATCCTGAACTGCTTCCCATTACAGCTCTGAGACATATTGTTATCTGAACCTTGATCTGATGTTTAGAACATTAGGAAAACAACAACAACAAAGGAAAAAATGCTAGAAAATGTTTTCTAGTACTTCAACAGGACTAAAGCTTAGAGGGTTCTTTGGTGCTTTAATTTTTTTTTCTGTTATTTGTATATTGGAATTTCTGAATGCAGGACAGAAAGTGAGATTAATAGAGGGAAGAGAAAAAGGAAATTAAAAAACAAGGGAGTCTAAACCTAAGGCTGAAGGGATATTAAAAGAAAGATGACAACTAGATATAAAACTATAAAAGCAGAGAAAACCCAAAGGAAGAAAATCAGCTAAGCTGGTGAGTATCTATTTACAGTCTTTCACACTCCAGGCAACGTTCTTATCCAAGATAAGGGGCTACTAAAGAGAGACATAAAACCCACTCTGTGCCAAAGGATTAGATTATATTAAATTAAGGCTTTCAGATATGTACAAACACAGAAGTTGCAGATGAATTATGCACACAAAGGGGAATAAGCCATTTATGCAGACATTAATAATCCAAATCTCCATATTTCAAGTAAACATTAAAACCAAAACTAAGTGTACTACAACATAAACTGTATATTCATAAATGTATACCTTTTTTTTGTAATACTTCTACTCCCCTCCTCCAGTGAGTTCATACATAACCACTTTCAGTACCTTAGGAAGCTATAAGATCTTATTTGGAAAAAGAAATCATTAAAAAAAAAAAAAAAAAAAAAAAAAAAAACACAGAATTTCCTTTAACTTCAGTGGAAGGACTATTTGTTCAATAATTACTTGCATTTAATTTTTAAATTATTACTACCATTCAACCACAAATTTGTTATCCCCAAGTCATTTTATTCACTGAGCATAAATTTACTGTAGGAACGACTGACTCCAATTTCCATAACTAGTACTATTCAAATACTCAGACCAAATAGACATGGTGATCTTTTCTACCCTTTGAATCCATTATATTTGGGAGGGAGGTGGCATCAAAACCAAGCCTACCCACTTAACAGGAGAATTCCTTTTTACTTTCTTGGTAAAGCAAGCAGGATTTGAAACACATGCTTTATTCCAAGCTCACCAAACCAGCTACATTCACTTTTAAGAATTTACTTGTGGCCCTTGTGTTTAAAAATGAGTATACCTACCAAAAACCAAACTAACAGACATAAAAAAAGCAGCCCAAGGAGAGAAGAATCCCAACACTGTATAAGCTTTTTGCGTCTTGGAAACCACTAATAGAAAACAAAAAATCCAAACTAAAACAAAACAACTTGCTCTGTGTTAGTTTTTCATGTTATTGAATTGGATTTGACCACAACGATATTAACTTCATGGATCGATAACACTGGATATCGGCTGCAAACAGCAGCTGAAGCATGCATCTAGAAACACACACATTGCAGGAGTCTGCAGTCTGCTGGTATAGAAATAAACTATGAAGTTCATAAAACAAACAAACAAAAAAAATCAGCCTTTTGATTTTAGCACTGCAAGTTCACATTTCCTTAAAAATATCATTAACATGCAGCATACAGCACTAGTTATTTATTGCTTGGTACCCCTTACCAAAAACATTGGCAATGTGAAAGAAATCACAGTGACTCTTATTGCAAATAAGGACTGGAGAGGTTCTGTAAACCTTATTGATTTTTTCTCAGTTGCATTGATTAAATTTGAAAAATCTTTTCTGCAAACACCCAGTTTACTTAGTTGAAGGAAAAGTACAGCATGAGAACTATAATATACAACTTGGATTAATCATTTAGCCTGAGGAGACTGACTGGGAGCTATAGTGCCATTTGAGTACACTGGAATATACTCACTCTCATGGAGAAGTTTCTGAATACATTTACAAAACAAAGTTAAAGCTGCCAGGATTGTTACGATTCATGAAACCCCAGGACGTACCAAGTGACACAGAACACATGTGTTTGGTGAAATACCATTTACTTTGGTTTACTGGCATCTTTCAAAGTGTAACATTGAACTGGTAGGTATCTAACTTCTACTGCATGAAATCATGGTTCCTTATTCTCCTTTGGTTTTGTATGTAGACTGAATTTCATAGCACTTTTCTATCTCCCCCCCTTGCTCTCACTGGACACACACTGGGGATCACAATTATGGATGAAGGTGACAGTTCCCATCTTGGAGACAATTGTGAAGCTGGTGTCCAGCCCCATTTATTCTTCATAAACAAAATGTTTTCATGCAAGATACAATTTTGGGCCTGTCACACACATGCAAGGTCATTTAGAAAGAACTTGGTAACAACTGAAAGGTGTTTCTTTCTCTCACTTCTCCCTGTACTTCTAAAGACTTTTTTTTTTTTCCCATGTTTTACTGCACTATTGTATTTGCAGAAATTTGGCAAACACACACTGGAAAAACAAGAATGCCATGTAATTTTTTAACCTCTCTTCAAAACCGTAATAGGCAATTTTGTAAAGAGGAACATTGCCATCTGGGCTTATTTGATAAATATGCTCTCAAACACAATTATGCAACAATGCACAGCTAATAATGCTTTCATGTTTACTCATTCACAAATCAATATTAAAACAAGCAGCGCTAAATCTGTTGCTGAAGCCTGAGATTCCTGGGATAGAATTCAGTAATAAAGCTTCCACATACTACAGCACCGCAGGGCAAGTATCTGCATGCCTCCCTATCCCTCCTCTGCATTTTCCTAATTTTTCTACCTGTAGTAGATGGAGGCTATTTCCTGTCATTGCTGCCAGACTAAGGGAGATACACTGGTTGCACTAAAACAACCAACAGACTATGTTATAAAGTGATCATATTTGTTCACCCTTTTCACACTCATATTTTACAAGGACACATCTAAAAGGGTTCAGAAGGACCCCGTGAAAATCCAATTAGTTTCTAAAACAGCTTTCTCCCCATGGAGAAAACAATGCAGCCATCTCTGAAACAGTGTCTTTTTAGTGTGAGAAAATTCCTAATAATATGAACGCAACTTGAGTTTTAAATGGCCCAATACTTTTTTTTATTCCTTCCTATGTTTTGCCTACCATAAAACTAAAAAGCACATTAAAAAGTCTACCAGTGAACTCTACTAGCTGGACTAGCTTTATAGTAAAACGAGACAGGAGTTATACTTAAAATACTGGGGATTTGAGGAGGTTTCAGATGGGACAGGGTGGGTATTTTTTAAAAGAAAAGGAAACTAATACCTTAGAGTGCCAAGTACATGGCAGACAGCCAAACCCTGATTTAAGAGAGATTTACAAGAAAGGAAGATAATGAAATAGGCAAGAATAGTTAAAACATTACTGATTTAAGCTTAAGCGTTATAAAAGACATGGCAATAGGAGCATGCTGAAGCAACAGAATGTCCTCCCAGTTTGCAGAGAACTCAAAGAACAGACTGAAGAAACAGGCAAACCAAAAAAGAACTGAGGAAGCATGCTTATATGAGCAACAAAGCCACATTCTTCACAGGCAAAAAGAATGAAAGGAAATGGATGGTGAAGGAGATGGTAAATGTAACCAAGTTTTATTCAGAAGAGTAAGAGGAGGATGAATGTAATCCTCCATCATTATAATATGACTCTGTGGTTCTTGAGATTGCCAGCAAACTAAATGATTTCCTACAGGATTAAATTATATTGGTTTCAGGTGGCATTAATTATTAACATCAGGTCATCCAATTAAGGAGAGAAAAACACAATTTGACATAGACAAGCAGTTGTAAATCTTTAGTAGTTCAATTCAGGTATGAATCATCCATTGACTTCAAAACAAGTCAAGCACAATTCCAAGGTTAAATAAATTCATATAAACTACTTGCTTAACAGTTTTCTCTGAATTGCAAATTGACAACAAATTAATATATCTCTGTTGCTACACATTTTTTCCTACTGAAAATATCAAAAACAATCAAATTTATTATAAATGATAAATATTATTATGAAGGTGTTGAGAGTTGTGTTATATATAAAATTTTCACTTTTTAAAATGTCACTGAGTTGCACCACATGGAAGAAACAGGAATCTGGGTCTTTAATTCCTTAACAAGAGACTGATGGTAGCTGTGATGCTTTCAATATGTCAGTGAACTGCAGCTTCCCCCTCCCTCACCTCCCAAAATACTTCTAAGGGTGAGAAAGTAAAGAAATTTCCTCGTCCTTTCTTTCCCTAAACCCATCACAACAGTAGTAGCTATTTTTGCAGTGAGAGTACCATTTCACCAAAAACTGGAATGAAACCAATCACCCATTTCACGTGGCAATTGCACTGCTATCAGGGAGTAATGATTTTCAGTCACTACTGACTTGGCTTGAATCTGAACTACTGGCTCAAAGGTCAAAAGCTTTCTAACCAATTATCAATCTCCTGGTCCATCCAGCCCCCTCTATTATCTCGATTTCCTTTTGAAGATTAATGGTGTTGCCATAGTTTAATCAAATAAGCCTTTGGCTCTGACATTTTCTTCTATCCTACAGCTGCTTCTTCGAAGAGATGAGGCAAGTAAACCATAATAAAATTACTACTATAAGTATTGCTTAAAAATTAAATATTTACTGTTCAGAATTTGTTTAAGAATTAAAACAAACAACTCTGTCAATACACTGTGTATTATTTTATACTCTCTTAAACATCTGAATGTTGTCTGAATTTTCAGAAAGGAATTCTTGTGGTTTCAAATATCCAGAGTACAATATGGCATATAAAAGTGTTCAGTCTTATTGATTAGGCATTCAGTATTTTCAAAGAATCACTGGAATACATATAAAGAATCTATAGCTAGTCTTCTGGACTCCAGCTTGTCTGTCTTAATCTCCCTGTATCATAAAGATGTCATTTAGTACAACGATAAGGATGACAGGATTACCTAGGATCATTCTGGACTGGTTGTGATAATAGTCAGCATCTTATTGCTATCTCCAGATCCAGAATCTCATTACATCATTAGATAGTTTTTGGTCTTCTTCATCTCCTTTCATATCACATATATGCCTCATAAGAAATCACAAGTTACTTTTAAAATTCTACTAAAAAAAACCCAAAAAACAAAACAAACAAAAAACAACAAAAAAACCAAAACAAAAAACCAAAACAAAACAAAAAAAAAAGAATAACTTTATTTCTAAAGATATCTAATATTCTTCTCAAGTAAATCATTATGACCTCTCAAAAGATTTTTGAGTATTTTGCTTTTGGAATAGCTCACAGAACACTTGTGCTGAAAGCATTCTTCAGGAACAACAGGGTACTGATAAAGAATTTACTATACATAAATTCCTCTGTGAAATGATGCCATATGTTTGCTTGGTTACATAATTTGCCTAAGTAGAAAAACAAATGGGTATTTCCTTAGTCTCTTACCATTCCCTCTGTACACACCTACCCATACACACTCATACTCTGTACACACATACCCATACACACATAAGTGTACGTACAAATAGCTGATTTCTTTCTACTAGCTAACAGATTTCTATGATGCTTTCTTTTAAATTTAGCACATTTGTCAGTGCTATTTTTTGTTTTCTTGCCTTTTAATAATTCTAGTTTATTTACTTAATAATATTCTAAAAGTCTGAAAGAAAGTAAAAAAGTAATGTTGCCTCAGCTTTCACTCTAACAGTATTTTCATTGAGCACATGGGCTATGTAAAGATTGAATAGCATTAAAAGACCTGTAATATACTTAAGCCATATGTTCTCATTTTATGTAGGACATTGCTATGCTTCTGCTGCTCTTATTATTGTAATACAACAGATTAAAGCTGAATTCATAAAGTAGCCATTATCTGGCACATTCAAATATTTTGCACCCCAAAGTTTATTTTTACATTAACAGTAGCAAACCATTTTGAAAGCAAGATGACAATGTAATTCTGTGTCATCCTCACAACTATTCAACACAGGTTTGACTGAACAAGCAAACGCTCTGCTTCAGTTTCAGTGGGGCAGCTGAAGCCATGATACTGTGTTTGCTCATGCAGAGGAACAAGTTCTCTGAACAGAAGTTGAATGCCACCCGTGCAATGGTAACTCTGTGTTGTGTTTTGCAATACTCTAAGGATTTTAAATAATTTTTACTATCACTCTGTAGCCTGAGATAACCAAAATTGCTTACTTTCTTCTGAAAACCTTTGCCAAGCATAGTGGGTTTAAAGGGCACTGCATTTCAGTTTTATTTCCTGGAAGCCACAGAATTTCTTTGATGTTATCAGAGCCCAGGGGATTTTCCCCAGAAATGCAGTCGAACTTTTCCATAAGTTCCAATGCATGCATATAGTCAATCTCTCCACTCAGAGGTCTTGGATTAGACTCTAGTGCTGAAAATTAAGTTACTAGCACAACACACTACAAAGATGTAGTCATGGGTAGTGGTACAAAAGAACAAACTGTATTCAGAATTATTTTTTTTTCTACAAATACCAATGATGTTAATCACAGCCACAGTAAAGCACTGTTGCTATGATACTAACAGACAGGAGGAATGAAGTGGGTAGCTAAATTAAATAATGCAAGTACGATCTTTGAAATTAATCAGATGTGAATTGTTGAGTAAGTCTGTAAACACTTGGTATGCCCTGGAACAGAAGGAGGTTGAGTAAGATTCAGTGCCAACAGTATTCATCATGAAAAGACATCATTCATTGATTTCATAACAATTTTACCCTATCCTAAAAATAAGAAGCTTCTAAAAGTGCGATGGCTCCTATGCAAAGGCTTTGTACAATTGTAAATAATACCAGATATTTTCATTTGTTTATAACACCATGTAATAACTTTTTGAACTTCACAATTTGATTTCTCAGTAACACACATATATAATTAAAATATTTGGTATTATTGGGACACAAAAGTGACTGAATGTTTATTTTAAAATTGAAAAAAAGTAATTGTCACTGTTCAAAGTATTTGGTGTCAGTTATGTCTTATAACTAGCTTATTGTTTAGTTTCTTTCACTTCTGTGGTGAGGAGTGTTCTAGTATGTCTAGTAAACATAATACCAGTGTTTATAGTGCTTTATTTTGCCATTACGTGTACAGCTTCTTTGCCTATGACTGTTCCTGGAGATGACAAGCCTCTGATTTGTTTTGTAAGGCTTTCCTCAACAGACACTCTAGCTTAAAATTTTTATGTGGTTGTAGAATTTGAGAGTAAAATATTTTGATAAGTTTATTTCTGAAGCTATTTCTGGAGATGCTATAGCAAAATCGCTAGAAACTAGCTAGTGACTTTCTGTGTTCTTAGCTGGACATTAATTGCGATGTTCCTTGGTAATTGTATGGTGTTGTTACCCCTGGTTGAAAGCTGACTAGTACATGGTTTTAAAAATTTCTAGTCTACATAGAGTTTTTCAGAATTATACTCTAGTTAGAGCTAAAATTTGCTGTTCTATAATCCTGAAGGGATTTTAAGGGACAAAAAAGTATCATTAATTTGCCTTGCTTAAATCCCACATTCACAAGCAAAGCCCACTTTATTGAGTATCAGCAATTCACTATGTGGTCTATGAGATTTAGCTCTTACATGATTTGGGTACTAGCTGCTCTTCTGATAAAAGTATTGTAGTAATTTAAGGTAAAGTAAAAATGCTGTGGTCTTCAAATAAAAGCTAAGCCCCAGATACCTATGTGATACACATTTTTTTACATATAGTATCATGTGCAAGTATGAAGAGATTTTATTTTTAAGAGGCTGCGAGCTAAAGATCTGTGGTTAAGCCTAAATCCTTCCAAAAGCTGTTGGATGTAAGGAAGGGACCAAAATTCCTCAGACTTGATACCCAAATCTGGTCTCAAAAATGCAAGCTCTTCTTAACCTTGAGGACAGGAATGGGAACTACAGGAAGAATCATAGTTTACTAATTAACAGCTCCATTCTTGGCAGGTTGTGGATTAAGTGTACACTTGCAAGGAAAAAAAAAAAAAAAAAAAAAAAAAGAGATGGCACTGATTCTTCCCCTCTCCCATCAGAAAATAGTGTATCTGTACAAAGTGCTTCCACATCCCCCAAGATTATAGACATCTTTCATTCTAAATGAAAAAAATCTCTTATGATTAATTTCCCTAAGAAATTAAAATAAGCAAGATTTGTACAAATGTGATGTGGTAAAAATAAACATGCAGTTAGAATATTTAAAAACCAGGTTCACTGTATCACCTGCAGTATTAGTTATCAATATAAAGAAAAACCCTAAGAAACCTTCCCAAAACATTCAATGCTTAAGCAGAATAATAGAAATCAAGCAATATAAAGTATGCCCCAAAATCTGCTAATTTAAAATCTGTTTCTTCAGTTCTAGCACTTATTGAATAAAACTTTGCCAGAAAAACAAACACACACCTGTGAAGATCAAATGCTATGCAACTACTGCTACAAGATCATGAGATTTGGAAGTCATTGAGCAGCGGCGTGAAGTGGAGTAGCCCAAATGTCCTCTGGAGGAACTGAAAACGTGGCAGTAGTAGTCATTTAACAGTGCTGCCAACAGCCACAACTACACAGATGTAGCAGAGAGGGAATAGGCACAGTCCTAAATGCAACCCAAGATTCCTTTTGTCTGCCTTCCTCCTCCAAGTGTATTAAAAATGTAGTGGCAATGAAGGACTTTCTGCCAATGATCTTCTCTAGAAGGTGAATTTCACCCTTGATGACTATTTTGGTTTGAAATATATTAACAAAGATAATGGAATCACAAGTTGTTTGGTTGAGGCAGGGGAGGTGGGATAGGGGTGAGACTGAAAAAACCTTCCATGTACATGAATTTTCCACAGGCAGAAAAGTTACATTTTTCATTCTTTCCTTTATTGCAAATAAAGTGTTATTCAAGTTTTCTAATTACAGGCTATTATTATTTACACTGGCATAGAAATAACTAAGCAGCCACAAACTATGTTCAACAATATAAAAGATTTGCTTCAAATTTTAAAGAACAAAATGTTATTAATTTGATCTATAAAAGATCTTATTACTTGCCTGAAATAATACCATGTTAATCCATGAAGTTAATAGAGTTTTATATATCATCTGTGTTTCTGTGCTTTATATGTTTTCACATGAAAATTCCAACATGTAAATACTGGGAAAAAGTTAGGAACAAGTATCTATATTAAGTCCTTCCTATGAAACAAGTGAGATTTTAAAATACAGTAAAGGTATAACAGTAGCACATCACCTTGCTATTTTCCATTCAAGGGCACACCTGGAGATTCAGATGGCTGGGAAAAAATCCACAGCTGTGATAAGTGCTATGTCCTATTACAATTTCATGACAAGCATAGTAGTAGTTTTACATATGAATATACCCACTGCAGAACATGAACGCTTTATGATTCACTTAACTACCAAACATTGGAGGAACACACTATGCATAAGGGGAAAAAGCAGAGATTCTGGAGCAACGGTAATGGTCTTGTTTCTCACCGTAGCAAGAACCAGTACTTTTATGTCTGCAGCAAGTTACTGAGATGAAAATAATTTAGCTTAATCCAGCTGGAACACTAGAACAAACAAACAAAGCACATCACGCTCTTCTCTGTGTTTTCCTAGTTCACTGAAGCAAGCATCACTGCCAGTAATGGCATTGTCTGAGGCTAGGAAGTCAAACTGAATTGTTTAATGAGACACTAGGCATGTCTTGCAGTTCTACTAAAATGTAGCTACAGACCCAAGTTTCCTCTTATTTCTGAGTGATGGACACATTAGTGATGCTTATAGAATCTTTGATAGGGGGAGGAAGCGAAGGTCCTTTAGTGTTTGTATCTTCAGGAGTACAGATCTGAGACAGAACAAAGAACTGGAGAGTAACCCTGTTTCTGATTCCTTTCTCTTCTCTGTTCAATGATACATTCTGTTCTGTCAAATCAAACCTCTCACCACCCAGATTGGGAGCAACAGCAATACACCTTTGACACTGAGACTAGCAACTCACATACACACATATAACACATCATAAGTCAGAAGTGGATGCATTTTGGCCAACCATGGTTAGGCAACTGTTAATTATCTGGGAGCTCCATTTAAGTTTCTAGCTGTTACTCACAGTTAGGAGCTAGGTATGACCCTAACTTTCACATCAAAGGGATGCATAACACAGCAAGTACAAACACTACACAACTTATTCTACAGGTAACCAAATGCCTATCATGGAGGGCAGCTGCTCCATCCTTGGTGACTGGGAATCCTCAAGCACTTGACCTGCAGGCCCCTTCTTGATTCATTCAGGTGATTTCAAAGATACTAGCTTTTACTTCTTAACTAGTAACTTTTATTGCAGAGTGAACATAAATTCTGTTTATTCTTGAGTTACTCATCAGTCTAAATCTTGTTCTAAGTGCATGATTACTAAACTTTTATAGTAATCTAACTGCAGAACATGCACAGCCCCTCTTCTGCTTTACCTGTTAACAGAAAAGAGCAGCACCTCCTCATTTTATTTATGGATATTTCACTATAAATCTCCTCAGTGTTAGGGGTCTTTTTTGACTATTAATCTGTTGGTATGATCAAAGTTTGGTCTTAAGTAGCCAAATTTACATGTTCATGTCATCCTGTGGCAATTTCCCATCAACTCTGTTTAATCTGTAGTGCATCCTTTTGATAAACTAACTGAAAGTCCATGAACTTCTCATGTTCAGTACATAAAAATTCAGCCACTTCACAATCAGAAAAAAAGCAAAAATAGCGGACTGGATTTCAACCTATTCAACCTAACCATTTTGTCTCAGTATTATTACTGTATCATAATTTCCTGCTATGAGTGAAGGGAAGAGATAGAAAGTCACTGGTGTCTACGATATATGCTATATGAGATCAGCTTTGAAGAAAAAAACAAACCAACTACACTCCCTTAACAGAATGAAAGCCTACTTTAAAAGCCACAAAACTTTTAGAAACCACCTGGAACTCTTTTTGGTTTTTTTTTGGTGTTTTTTTTTTTTTAATCTTTTTAGTCTTATTTATGGAAAAGATTTTTGGAAACGCATTATGGCATTGCCACATTATACAATGAGTTTTTCTTGGCACATTTACTAAGTTCACATTCAGTAAGAAAGTAATAGCCAGTGCTTCATCTGCTAGAAGCCTATTTTACATTAGCAAGCATTTCATTTGGCTACAATAAATATTTTCCATCTAACTCTGATTCTTTTTAACCAATTTGTTTTCTTATTTTAGTTCAGAGTCAGTACACTAGTAAAAATCTGAGACTGCTAGTGGTGGGAGAGGACAGGGCTTCCACCACACAGCTTTCATGCCTGGCCAGCAGTATTCAGACACTACAGTAGGGCTCTCAGTCGCCAAGAGTTTGTGTTGCAATTCCTAATGTTGGGCAGCAGGGAAGGAAAGTGAAAAGACAGCTGCACTCAATAGTCTGGGGCTAACAGTGACCTGAGATAGTTTTGTTTGCACAGTAATGAGGACACCATAAATTAATGAATTTTGAAATACTAACATTACTTTTGTCAGCACACTGACATGACAAAACATGACATGAAAAGATAGTTGAGAAAATTCAGTTAAAACCAAAGCCTTATTAAAAATACTCTATTTAATAGTAATTTCCTCAGATACAAATGAAGATGGTAATCAGATTGGTCTACTGATTACTAAATATTCGAGCTTCAAAATCTTCTGTTTATATACAATATACTGTTCAGGTATACATTAAGGTCTAATGTCACTATCTGTGAAAATTTGGTTGGCATTTCTTAATATTTACATTTTACTATTCAAATTAGATTAGGTCTCTCTCCATAAGATGACATGCAGAAGAACACCTCCCCTCCCCAAAATAAAAAAAGCCCCCAGTACTCTAGGACTACACTGATTCTTTCTGACAGTGACTGTCCATTAAAGCAATGTGTTACAGGAATACATACAAACAGAAGAGCTGAAAAATTAAAATTAGAAGCATTTCTAGCTGTACCATTAAATAAAAAGTTAAATGTTAAAAAAAAAAAAAAAGGGGGGGGGAGGGGGGG
>JANHGN010024094.1:33121-58093 GCA_024605025.1 Megaceryle maxima
AAAAAACCAAAAACAAACAAACAAAAAAAACAAAACCAAAACCACCTAAAAAAAAAAATTAAATTCAAAGCAAGGTGATCTATCTCACTTTTTATGAAAAAAAGTTTTTTTATGATTTTGAACAACTCTTTGGACTTGCGTGTCTGTTACCATGCTGTGAAGGTTAGTATCTCTTTTTCTTGTTGTTGATAATGTAGTGCACATTCAAATTTGTTTGAAAGGATGCATGTGCACAAGAACTGCTGAGCTTGTGTTTTGCATTAGGAGGGACCCATTGGATGGGTGGAGACGTGACTTTCATACCAAGTAAGGATGCTAGCTGGGGAGAGCTTACTTGAGCACAAGATGAGACAGGCAAAAACGGCAACAGAGCACAGAAGGAACTTTCAAAAAGGATGCAGGCTGGTAGACTCCCGAGAAGATATAGAAAGGAGATGCACCGCCACGTTTTCAGAGGTGGCAAAGTGATTCTCCTAAGGATCTCTAGATGGATGTATGAAGAACTGGAAATCACAGAATCACAGAATGTCAAGGATTGGAAGGGACTTCGAAAGATCATCTAGACAACCCCCATGCCAGAGCAGGATCACCTAGAGCAGGTCACACAGGAATGTGTCCAGGCGGGTTTTGAATATCTCCAGAGAGGGAGACTCCATAAACCTCCCTGGGCAGCCTGTTCCAGTGTCCGTCACCCTCACAGTGAAAAAACTTCTCCTTATGTTTATGTGAAAGTTCCTATGCCTCAGCTTCCACCCATTACCCCTTGTCCTACCATCAGGCATCACCGAGAAGAGCCTGGGTCCATCCTCCCAGTACTCACCTTTTATGTATTTATAAACATGGATTAAATCACCCCTCAATCATCTTTTCTCCAAGCTAAAAAGCCCCAGCTCCCTCAGTCTTTCCTCCTAAGAGAGATGCTCCACTCCCTTAATCATCTTTGTGGCTCTGCACTGGATTCTCTCAAGCAATTCCATGTCCCTTTTGAACTGGGGGGCCCAGAACTCCAAATGTGGCCTTACCAGGGCAGAGTAGAGGGGCAGGAGAACCTCTCTAGACCTACAAGCCACACCCCTTTTAATACACCCCAGAATGGCATTGTCCCTCTTGGCCACAAGAGCACATTGCTGGCTCATGGTCAACCTCCCATCAACTAGAACCCCCAGGTCATTTACCCCTTCGTTGCCTTCCAACAGGTCAGTCCCCAGCCTATACTGATAGCTGGGGTTGTTCCTTCCTAGATGCAAGACTCTACACTTGCCCTTACTGAATTTCATCAAATTTCATCCTGCCCAGCCCTCCAGCCTGTCCAAGTCTCGCTGAACAGCAGCACAGCCTGCTGGTGTGTCAGACACTCCACCCAGCTTGGTGTCCTCAGCAAACTTGCTGACAGTGCATTCTGTGCCCTCATCCAGATCACTGATGAATATGTTGAACAGAACCGGTCCCAGCATCAACCCCTGTGGGACACCACTAGTTACAGGCCTCCAACTAGACTCCATCCCATTGGCCACAACTCTCTGGCTTCTTTCCGTCAACCAGTTTCCAATCCACCTCACTACCTGATCATCCAGACCACACTGCCTCAGTTTAGCCAGAAGGATGCTGTGGGAGACAGTGTCAAATGCCTTACTGAAATCAAGATAAACCACATCCACTGCTCTACCATCATCTATCCACTTGGTTATGGCCTCATAAAAGATTAACATCATCAAACATGACCTTCCCTTGATAAAACCATGTTGATTGCTCCTGATGACCCCCTTGTCCTTGATATGCCTAAGGATAGTGCCGAGGATAAGTTGCTCCATTATCTTTCCAGGGATGGAGGTGAGGCTGACCGGTCATAGTTGCCCAGGTCCTCCTTCTTACCCCTTTTGAAGATTGGAGTGATGGTTGCCCTCCTCTAGTCCCTAGGCAGCTCTCCTGTCTGCCATGACTTACTGAAGATAATGGAGAGTGGTCTGGCAATGACCTGTGCCAGCTCCCTCAGCACCCATGGATGCATGTAGTCAGGACCCATGGACTTATGGATGTCCAGATTACTCAGCTGTTCCTGCAGTTCCTTACTTAACCATGCAGGTCTCCTGTCTCCCTTTCTCGATTTCCCACCTGCTGGGATGCATTGGCCCCGAGCTTGGAAGAAGAGATCCTTAAATGTTAACAAACTATCATAAGCCCTTCTGCCCTCTAGTACCCTGTCCCATGAGATTTCACCCAGCAATTGTTTAAAAAGGCCAAAGTCGGCCCTCCTGAAATTCAGGGTTTTAGTCCTGCTTGATGTCCTCTTCCTGACAGACAAGATCTTGAACTCCACCATCACTTGATCTCCAAATCACTTGAAGAGCAGGGCCATGTGAAAAAAACCCAACAAAACCCAACAAACTACAAGGGCAGAATGAACAGGGAGACACCGATTCCATTTCCTTTCATTTTCAGCTGTTGCAAGTTGAATTTTAATGTCTTTGAGAGGCTATACCTTGCTCTAGTTGGCGTCTTATTAAACCTCAGTTGGAAGCCTTCCAGTATTTTCCACGCATTTATTTTAAAGAAAAGGTGCAGGCAGATATAGTCTAAGATTCTGAGCTTGTCAAAAATATGTATGTGGAGTAGCAATTAATATTTGATAAAAGTCATGTCCATAGAAAAGTAAACTTTTAATTTGTATCCTACAACAGCATGGTGCAATCCAAATCCACGGATACTGCTAGGAATTCAGGAGTTGCAAGGTAAATTCACCTGATCTTCATCAATATTAAAATAGACATTTAAAGATGACATAGAATTACTTCAAAAAAGTATATAGAATAGCAGTATTCATTGCTAATAAAAAAGAAAACAAGGTTATTTTGAAAGGTGGGCTTGTTTTCAGTATTTTAATACACAGTCCTAAGATGAAAGAAATCACACAACACAGAAAGCTAATTGTTTCTAAGCATGAAGACATTTCACCCACTAATTATATAAAAGGGACTGCAGTAGTATAGACTTCCACAGATACCACAGTAAGGAAATTCCAAACCAGGAATATTGTACAGCCTGCTTGTTCAGAGACCACATTTTTAAGAAAGGGGAAGAGTGAAGGCTTTTTCTTCTCAGATCTGCAGCACAGAACATATTTTCAAACTTTTCTTCTCAACCACAGACATCAGAAGAATGCTCTTTTTTAATGAAACCTAAGATTCTTCTGTTCCTTTACTTCAGAAGCCAGGGGTTTAGAAAAACAGCTAAATTTACAAAGTATGGCAAACCTTACTATTAAAATCATCAGGTGTGATAACCTCTACAATACCCAAGACCCAAAGAAGCTACTTTTAAGAACAAAAGAGTAAAACACCTCTCTTCATGTCCTACTTTCAAATTTTCAGCACACTACGAGCAGTAGTACTAAAAAGAAGAGTTTTCATTTAAAGAATAAACATGGAAGGGAGAGAAAGCTGTTTTGTTCTTTGAATCACCTTTGCAGAGTTCTTGTGACTCAAGTCTTCAGACAGCTAAACTGCATAAGACTCAGGGAAAGCTGGCTCAAGTTTTAAGTAAAAAGTCCTAGAAATGTCATAATTATGAAAACTCTTTTCAAACTCCTAATTAAGATGCTACAAAATGACTTGAGGATTTGTTATCACTCTTCTAACACTGGTAAAAACTTGGAAGTTTGAAGAGCTAACACTGGCCCTAAATATGAAAGCTTGGTTTTCGTAAGGCAAACTCAAAATAATCAGTTTCAACAGACATACTCTGTCAGTAAGCAGGAGAGAACCAAGTACTTAAAAAGAATGTTCAGACTTTAAAGACTAGGGAATATATGCACAATTGGTGAGTGCCACAGGCATTGTCATCTCACAGCCCTTCCAGATTTGTTAATGCTTTTCTTTTCACATGGATGCCTAGACCCATATATTTTCTAAAGGGACCATTCAGAAACCTTTCAGAAGAGTTGAGTAACATCTGTCTATTACAAAAATAACCGCTCACAGACTAAAGACACTCAGACTAAAGAATGAGTGGCTATCACCTCCAGCAACAAACATTTCCCAGGTGGTGATGATGTGCTGCAGCTCCTTACCACCATTCTGCTCCAGGAAGCCTGAATTCAAATCTCAGTGTTGGGGCACAGTGACATGGGAAGAGTGAGCACAACACCAAGGAACAGGAGTAGGTCCTAATAAGTTCTTGTGTGACCAATTTAAAGGTATTATTAATGAGGCTTTTCTGTATTATTTTGGACTACAGGTATCATTATTGCAAATAGACTAATAATAATTAGTGTTCGTATGTAGATTTGATTACAGTTGCAGTTAAACTAGTAGTAAAAATTCTTGGCTATAAGGGTATCTATGGTGTAGTCCCTTTTTAATGTAATATTTTGAGTGAAAGGGTGAGGAATTCACAGCACTTTCACTGTCCTGTACAAAAGCACTGCAAGCTCTTAAGTCAAACACCAATTCCACTATTGTACTTCCAAGGATCAAAGTAGAAGAATGGGGAAAGCATCTTTCAACCCTCAGATTTTGATGTTTAACCTTTTTAAAGTTGTACCTAAACAGATTGTCAATAACAAGTAATTGGTCGACTAACTGCCTTGTGAATTCAGTAACTTGCTGATTTTTGACCAACTACAGTGTAGGAAACACTAGTAATTTAATAGCATATTCTTTTGTCAGCCTTGTTCTTCAACTACAGTATACTTCCTTTTCATTTAGTGGTAAATTACATCACAGATTGATTAAGACATAGAAACAAGAAGAAACAGTAAAATACATGACAGTACAAATTAGAGAATAAAATATCAAGAATATATCCAAGACCATAAGTAAAGAAACTAGGGAATAGAAAACCATTATTGAGTGAATGACACAATTAAAGTGAGTTTATAAATGAACTACAGATGTATCTTTTGAGGAGGGAAACAAATGGCTATAGAACTGAATGAGAACCTATGGAAGAACAAAAGGCTTGAGGAATACTGGGAAAAGATCACATTTTCTTGAAAGCATTAAATCAAAGACAGCTTAGGCAAGTGACAGCAGAGAATCATTACTTGAGATTATTAGCTGGAAGTTATGTGAAAGAATGAGATGTTCTTACTTAAATTTTCAGGTTTTTCTGCCTGTATGATGATGCTTCGCTAGAGATTTTCAAAACCTCTCTGGATGCATTCCTGTGCAACGTGCCCTAGGTGATCCTGCTTTGGCAGGGGGGTTGGACTTAATGATCTCTAGAGGTCCCTTCCAACTCCTACCATTCTACGATTCTGTGATTCTATGATAATCATCGTATACCAGAAATACCAGGTACTTGTTAAGAATTTTCTGGGTTATGGCGCAGAAAAAGCTATTCTGTCTGGATGACATAGATGGCATTATTTTGTGATGAAGTTAAGGAGCTCAAGTCTTTCTTAACATTGTCACATTTAACTGCCAGTTACTGATTGATGTAAAACCCACAGTGGCAAGTCTTGAGTATTTTTTCAGAAATTTCCCAATTCCAGCTGATGTTGCATGAAGAGAGGGTAGGAATGTTTTGTCACAAGCTAGATTTTCTCTTTCAAGGTGGGGACGAAAGCAGCTGGTTGTATGCAAGTGGGAGGAAGTCTGGTGCCTGAACACTGCAGTTCATCCCACTGTCTTATTAAACTATTCCAAACTCCCTTTCTGCATGTGTTGTCCACTCTGTGTGTGCACGCATGTGAGACGCCAGCAAATTTCAAGCCTGACTAGCCAGCAAAGAAATGACAACTGGAGAGATTATAGGTCTGTGAGTGGATATAGCTGTGAATGTAAGTCAAAGGAATGCTCCCAGAGAAACTTCTGTGTGTGGGTTTGAGCCTGTTTAGCCAGTGAGTAAGAACAGGACTGGTCTCTGTACAGCTCATGCTTATGTGAGTGCTGTTTGTCAGTGTATAGTGCCTCAACAGGTAGAGGTGAAGTTCTCCTGCATATATTGATCTTATGGCAGGCACGGTCATAGTGTGTGTATGTACAGGGGTGTATACACTAGCGTATTAAGAATAACAGGAACACAAAAAGTGTCAGCCTGGCATTTCACAGGGATATGAGGACTCCCTTTGTCTCTATCAGAGTGGGAAGGAGAACAATCAGTCCTAAAGTCTTCTCTTAACATGCACAAGCAGTGAAACACAATCCTGACCTATACATGGTATTTATCCTCTCCTCTCAATTTATGCTTACATTGTAATCTACAGTATTTAGATTCACTTAAATATTTTTGTATTGAGGTGTATCACAGATGCATAACTTGCCCTGTTCAATATTTATTAAACAGACAATAAAAACTCCAAAGAGTTACTGAGGCTCTTCATAAAACAAGGACTTGATTTTTTTTTATTTTTATTTTTTTCTTTCAACTGATTATCCAGGCCTTTAAGTGACTGCAGTAAGTTTGCCTGTTACAGATTACTGACCTGGTTTACTCTGGCATTGATAAGCCACTATCATATATCATGGTAGCTGACCATGCACACTTCTTGCAGAACCCTGCCACCTCTAGCCTGCAGGTGAACAGGGAGCCTTGTGAACGCTTTGCACTGGTGAGTAACAGCTGCTCAGAAGTGCAGTGATTTGAAAGACCCAGTTACTGACCTGGTCAACACACAACACTCACAAGAACAGCTGTACAAACACTCCAGTTTCATGTACCTACAAGAAACCTATTTTATCCTGCCACAGCTCCAACTGATGATACACATGGCAAAGGGAACTCACACCACTTTTCACAGACTTGATATTGGTGTTTCAGCCATTAAACTAATGACTCACAGCAGGATCTACTCTAATTTTGATAGCTATAAACCAAAATGCATCTACTGTTTCAAAATGCTTTTCTCAATTTTGGACTGTGTCCACAATTTCTGTTAAAAGAAAGCTGCATTTCAACAGTTCAGTAATTAATTGCTTTTTTCAAAGTGATACTAAGTTTTCAGGATTCTTTTGTTTTCTGAGAACTTGAACTTCAAATTCATTTAAAATTGTTTCCTCACACATTTTTTGATCATCATGGTTATACCTTCAAGAACTATACACAGCTCTTAATATCTCAGCTCATTTCCTTAAGTAATATAATAACAAAAACATCAATACAGAAATTAAGTTCTCCCACCACCACCACCTCCAAGAACAGAGAAAGATGCAACACGTGATTTTTAATTAAAATTTTGGACTGCTTTTTAACAACTGCTGGTTCTACATGGAACAAAATTAAATAATTGGTCCTGCATTTCATGGGTGGAAAACACATTTGTTAGAGACTAATGGCAACAGGCATGAAAAATTGTAGTTCTGAAAAACATTGGTGCGTGATCCATTTCTGGAAGTACATGCATTTGGTTGTGTAGTGGTGGCATAGGAAAATTTAACTGGTTATATATTAGGTAGAAAAAAAAATTAGATTTCAATCTACCTTAACAAATACAAGTTGCAAATGAAAAGAGCTATGGTAAAAGAACACAGGGATTATGAAAGAGATATCTAATAATAGTTTTTGACATTTGCAAAGCATATGAATTTACAGTATTCTTTGTCAATATGCTCTATCCAACATATCCATATTTATCCAACTTGTATCAAAAAGAACTGCATCTACATCTGTAAACTTTTCACAGTCATTTGAAGCAACATCATCCTTACACTACAAATCTCACTGCCAACAACCACATAAATAATAACAATTAGAGTAATATTCTGTAACCTCTGCCTCCCCCCTTTACCCTCACTGAACAGCACTACATTATGTAGAAAAGTGACAGGGTACTCTACATCCCCATTACACAGATTAAGTAGCAAATTGAGAGCCCTCTACATCGTCTAAGTAAATTTACTTCTCCATTTGTAGTTAAAATCCCCACTATTTTTTTCTTATTGTTTTTGCAGTTTTGAATGAGGAAATCCTATTACACTTACAAATAACCAAATAAACTAGTATATCCAGTATTTTATCTGCCACACAGAAATGCAGACTCCTTTCTGAAATGTGAACGCTATTTGCTACCTACTACAATGGAATTTCACCAGGACCAAAATTACTACTAACACAATGTACATACAATACTATAAATAATCACTTTTTAATAAAAAAAAATAGTATTAGGGAATGATTCAGCTAATAAATCTCACCTCTATAAGTCAAGACACAGGAATTATTGATCAGTTTTGAATAGCAGAAATTACAACAGATGGTTCCCTCGTTTACAATTCTTTTGTTACATGTTCTTTTCCTTGCAAGGAAATCATAAACAATTTAAAAATATATTTTCATATAGCAAATGCCTACATGATATAATAAATTTGGTTGTATGAATGCTACTAGTGTGGGGGGGGGGAAGACTACACAATATGAGCAAAAAATTGTCCACAATTATCAAGCTGTTTTAAGATGTGTCCAATTAGGCAACAAAATACATCCAGCATGGAGGGAACTGCTACTCAGTATAATTTAATTTTAGTAGCCCAATAACTATTTAAAAGCAATCGAAAATTCCAGATATATGCCAGTATTTACACTGCAGATTGGTTTCCAAATGATCATTAGAAGCTTTGTTTTTCTGATATTATTTAGCCATCATTCAGGTTAGACTCAATGACAGGTCATGTGATAAAAAGAGATAATCTCCACACACACAGAGTTGCTCAGGGCAATAAGGGCAGGATGGAGAGCCCAAATAATGCCCTGCCCAAGCTACTCTGAGGCCTATCACATGGGCCACCAGCTCATCAAAGGCACAACTTCACAGGCCCAGAGGAGCACTGACATTCACAAATGCAGGTAGGAACCCAAAACAAAGACTGCCAAGGTACAAACACCCTAACTGAGCCCCTCACAGGGCTATTGCAGCACAGGCTCAGACTCATTGTTCAGGTGTGAAACCCATCACCATGAGACAATGTAGAAGGTCTGAAGATCACCTATTGGATGGAGGTAGGGAATCACTGTCCAGATGTGTCAGACACATTATGGGATGCAGTGAGATTCCACAAGACTTATTATAGGATGTTTAGAAAAAGAATAAAAGGTGGGGGAAAGAAGTGATCAAGGAGGTTTGAGAAGGAGCAAGCATGGGAAAGTAGGGTGGGGTGAAAAGGGGCTGGTCTTGTGTAAACATGTGGCTAGTCAGTATCCTGGTCTGGCCATGTTCTGCCTCTGATCAGTGCAGTCTGTCCCCTCTTCTTCTTTGACTCGATATCCAACTTTTTCCTGGGTGAGGGACTCTATCTGCATGCACATGCAGAAAGCGGTGAGTGCACCAGTGGATGCAAGAGATTGGGACCAGGGGTCAGAGACTCACATGCCCATGGTGGCAGAAACCAAAGTTAGTACAAGTATGCAAATGAGCACATGAGCACCTGCAAAGCCCAAGCCCAACCAGCCAGGGAGATGGTGGAAGTGGCCTGGGAGGTGGATGGGGCAGGGGGGTAGGTGTGTATATGTGCCTGCCTCTAAGGGCAAGACCATGGGAGGAGCTGGGTGTCAGGGACTCCAAGAACACCCTGGAGAGCTACTGGAGGTGATGGAGTGTAGGGGTCTCTAGGAGCAAGACCCATTTGTGCATGTGTGCCCACATTTGTGTGGACACGCATGTATTTGTGTGCACATACACTTACGTGCATATTTATCTTTTAGTTAAGGCACCTGGGAAGAGGAAGGATCCAGGAGCAGCTACTGGCCTGCATGTATAAGGCTGGCTGTTGTAGGGACCCCCAAGCCATGCACATCTGTGTGCATGTGCCCAGTGTGTGCAAAGGGGTCCCCACATGCTGCTGGCACGTGGACTGCTGCCTCACGTACCCAGCTGCCAGCAGCTGGAAAGACTGGGATCCAGGGGCAGCTGCTGGAGGGAGACTTACTGTACACATACAAATATATTCCTAGTGATGAGCCTCCACCCTGCTCAGCCAGAGAAGGCAACAGGATGAGGCTGGATTTAGGCCCTCCAATACTTGCATTTCCACGCAGAAGAATTATGTAAGCTTTCAAATAACGTGCAAACTATGTGTGGGCTGTAAGATGCAAAATATTTCAGTCTATTGGTTTGCAGTTCATTTATAACAAGTGAGTTTTAGATTTGTAAATCTTGGGAACTGCAATGAAACAAAGCTCTTTCAGGCTTCAGCTAAGACAGACTTGAAACTGAAATCCCACCATGATTATCAGATACACAAACATACAAAATGCACAGATATTCCAATTCTTATATATACAGTCCAGAGAATGGAACAGGAAAACTAAATTTCCATCTCACATTTCATTAAGCACATTCACTCATTCAGCATTCTTGACACTTGCACACTACAGAAAAAGGTTTTAAGATTACATCTCACAAACCTCCCACTACAAAACAAAACAAAACAAAAAAAATCCCCCAAAACCCACACAGAGCATTGTAGCTTTAGTTTACCAATGTGTTTTCTCCCCAGAAACAGGGCACCATAAAACAGCATAACCTAATATCATAATTCTAACAGTAATGAAGTATTTTGTCTGCCTTGCAGAGGTGATTTGTACTAAGGATTTCAGCTAAAGTGGGACCTCTGCCAGCACTGGGGATTTACAAAACCTTTCTCTGGTCAAGCTTCTAGAAACCAGGAGAGTCTCAAACAGTGGGCCAGATAGGAATCTGTAGTAAGATGACAATTTAAGCCATGTATAATTTTGTAAATATAGGAAAAGATGGAGCCGTATGAACTCATTGAGGTTCCACCTTCAAAGAGGCTCATGAATTAAACACTGGAGTTAATTCATGAAGGTGTTTAAGTGAACCTGCCTTTCAGATTTAACTGAGCTCAGTTTCCTACCCCTCCCCAGTAGCTCTCACCTCTCTCCTCATGAGAGGGGCCAAGAGGTATCATTTCCAGGAAATGTCAGCGTGTACTGGCCGAGCAATAAACTTCCAAACTCCAGCTTAATTAAAACACATTTAACACAGCTGTTGCTACTGGCAACACAGTATTTGAAAGTGTCATTGTCACCTCTCCTGTCAAGGTTACTACTGCCAGTCTTTCAAAACAAAGTATATTATCTATTCCTTGAACATATAAATTATCCTTCAATATACAAATCATATGCAGATTTCATACCTATTGTGCAAGCAGGCAGCGGAACTTTTCTTCAAACAGATTTCTTTTTCTACACAATTCCTTTTCTCCGGACGTACAATTTATCGGGAGCAAATGGGTTCAAAAATGTCTTTAATGAGTTCTATTAAGCAGTATTTAATAATACTGATCTTTCAGTGGGACTGAGATTAAGATATTTTACACTGTATATTGTTACAATGCATTTCATTCTCTCAAATAGTCCGAGTGCTTTAATATGTATATAGAGAGACACTTTTTCAGACTGCCTCCAGCACCTGTAGTTAACATTTCACATACTTCCTAGAGCTGCTGAGAGAAAGGACATAAAGAGATGCTTTTTACCCTGTATGATATTCAAATGAAGATAGCTGAAGAGCTTGGAAGCAGGGCAGGTCTACATGCCTTACCCATTCATCTCCTAGAGCTACAGTAGGTAAAACATCATTTTTGTGTACCATACTGTCAGCAGTCATCCATCTTCTACAAACTTCTTTCCCATAAGCAACCAATTAAAATTTTTACAAAAGAACCCCTGGAAATAGAGACTTTTTTTGGTATGAATTTGCATTAGTAAGGGTAGATAACTGATGAGTGCAGTTCTAGATATGTCATACAATATTGCACACAACTAGTGATAGAACTTCCTCACATCTCTATAGGCAGCATTTGGATGAATAGATGCATCTTTAAGTCTTCTTTCAAAATTGTGGACTTGCAGTGGACATTTCAGTAAGCATGGTCCTCTGCCCATGAAGCTTCATTTAGCACAAGCATGTGCCCCGCTTCCTCTTGTCCTCTTTCCCACAGCATTTTTACTTTTCTCCTTTTCCTCTGTGCCACCTGAAGACTTTCATTTTTCCTTCCTCCCACTCCTACCATTCCTTTTTGGCTAGACAGCTTAAAATAGGAGTCATACCCTTGTCGAAGCCCCAGCAGGCACTTAGCTGCCCAGCTGGCACACCCACTGGGGGATGGCCACCCAGCCACGCTTTCTCCAGTGGTGAAAAGCAGGCTGCACTCTGCCTGCCTTCCTGTGGTGCAGACAGAGAGGTAAACTCCCCTCCTAGTACTGAATTTGACAGGACTTGCAGGAACTCCTTCATTGCTTTCAAGCTTCTAGTGCCTGACAAATTTAAGATGAACTGGCCAGCAGATTAAAAAGTTATTACAGGTAACTGACAGACACTGTGACTGTATCAGGAAGCCAGTAAATTTTAAATTACACTGAAATAGAATTTTCTTATACACAAACACACACACACACCCCAGAATTCTCTTAAACTGGAGTTTCATTAGTTACACAAATGGCAAGATTGTTTTTTCTCAACTTGTACTTTTAAATATCCACAAAGATCAGTCACCTCTGAAAGGATTTTTCTCCTGAGTATATGCATCACTGATTATAGTCTAGCTCATGTACAGAGTGCCATTACTTCATACTGTAATTAAGGGTATGTGGACCAATTACTAAAATAATTCCAGGGTTGTAATGTCATCACTGAGGTCAGAGAATGATACAGGGAATTAAGAGATACTGGGTAGGTAATACTTCAGCCAAAACTGCCTTGAATGCTTTTCTCCCAATCTCAGTGCAATGAGTGCATGCTCAGTGTTCTTTAACAAATGCAGTGGTGTCAGAAATAATGGTCCCACTCTGACTTCTGGGTTTGGCTAAGCAAACACAAGAATTTATTAGTTCATTTTGTACTGGTTTAGTCCACCTACTCCATTCCAGTTGGTGTTCCTTTGTGTTGAGATCACAAAAGAATTATAGGTCATTTCATTGGCTGGCAATGCATCTTCAAAATACATCTTTAAATATGCTGATTCTATTTGAACTCAAAAATATAGAAGTGCCATCTTGGTTCAATATACTAAATTTACATATTTTGTCATTTCCCTTTCTGTTTCTTGCACTATAGTTTGAATTTGAATTATGGACTGGACAGATTTACTAGTAGAAAACAGCTTGGGGCAAGATGCAGTTGCCAAAAGCAGTAAACTGAAAGCATTCAAAAATAAATCTAGTTAACATAATTTTAATTTGAAAAATAATTTAAAGGCAATATTAAAATGTAGACCAAAAAAACCAAAAGAAAATAAAACTTCATAAAGAATAGAATAAACTAATTACATAGGAAACACTCTCTATTTGATCTTAAACTATGCTAACATTTTTCTTTTTTCCTGCTTAGTAGTATGTCAAGTACATCTCCAACTTCTTCCTACAGTAGTACAATTGACAGAGGGATGACTCCTCCACATTATGGACACTTCACATTTTAACATTGATCTCCCCAGCTTGCTCCTCTTTTACTTATGAGGATCAATGACTCTATATTGTACGAGTTGTTTATCACACAGTCAGGAGAAATCTCCAAATTCCATCTCTCAAAATACAATTTTACGTCTCTCTTTCAAACACAATTTTATGTCTTCCCTTCAAACACAAACTTATTTTCTATCCAGTCTTAATTCTTCCTTTAAAACCAATTACAGTAATTTAATGATAAAATAATCTTTACCTAATGATAATATCATCTTCTTTTTCATCTTGGAGATGTATCCAAAGTAATAACCAATACTGACATTACTGTAACAATTTTCAAAAGGATATTGCCTCACGTTTCTTGGCTCAAATAAGTTGAATATATTGCATGGGATTAAACAACATACAACATTTCTATTTTGTGTTCAGGGTGCGTATAAAGATTCGGCTTTTTTAATTAGTCTTGTTTAGCCAATTTGTGATTACCTGGACTATTATTGATTTCTTAGACTGAAAGGTTGCATATGAATGAGATTTCAGCAGCAATACACAACATCTTCAGAAAATTAAAGCCACTCAGTCATTCTAATTTGTTGTTTCTTTTGTCAGAGTCTGTATTAGTTTCATGAAATCTCATCACTCATTACAAACCCCTGGTTTACAGCAAAGCAGAGTCAATAATCAACTGTGGCAGAAGAAAGAAATAGAAAAAATAATGGAGACACAGCACTTTGGCTTAGGCGGAGACAGACAAGACAAACTAAAACATAAAAGTCAGGAAAGATCATGACACTGATCATTAATTCTTTGCTAGTTTTGTGTCTAATGCCACAAGGCAGAAACAAATAGTATCCTCTGAAGAAATGTCTGGTACTAACAAGAACTGTTCATGGAGTACAAGAGAAGCAGCATCACTTGACAACACTTTTTCCTTTCAGCTTTCTCCCCTTAGACCCTGGTTTTGCTAACTGCTCCAAAACAACAGATCAAAGCACCTATAGGTAACTGATGAAATGGGGGGCAATTCAAATATCCCAAAGCAGCAGCTTGTAGGTTTAGGCCCGACAGCAGCTGGTAAAGCAGCAAAATACAACTGTAAAAGAAGAAGTGAAAGATTAAGAAGCTACAGCTTTGAAAGAGTTATTCACACTTCCACATCCATGTAGTGTCTGCTAACAGAAATTTCTCCTGCTATATTGGCATAAGGTACTACAAGGAAAAGAAGAAAGAAGCCAGTTGATTGCTCCCTTGGGTTTACCATGAGTATCATCAAGGGTTAATTCACAAGTTTCTCCATGCAACAGTTCACTCTTTTGCACCTGAGACAAGAAATCCAACCAGCTGATATAGTTGCATCTGGGCCTTACCTACATGATAAGCTGAAGTCAGTAGGGCAGCAAGACCTCGCTTGTACCACCTCAGCTTTCCATTCTAGCTGACCCCAGAGGACTTTAGTCTGGACAATGAGAAGCACACAAAAGGAGAAGTCTTCCTACCATATGGCCAATGGGACAGTCCCTTTCACAACAAATAAGGCTTGAGGGAAGGCTTAGATACACAAATTAGATTAGACATGAACATTTAGGCTACCAACATCAGACAAGAGGAGAATCCCACATAAATAACAAGAGCAAAATAAGACACCTTCTCTTAGGAAGTCTAGAGTTTTGTTATAAACATCTCCCCACAGATCAGCGGCCAACACGCCATGTCGGGTAAAGAGCAGCGAGGTGAGAAAGAGGAAGCACAGTTCAACTCGGGATACCTTTTACAGGCACAGGCTGTTCACCCTTGTCCCCAGGAAATTTATCACAGCCTAGTGTGTCAGATGCAGATCTTGGTACAATTTCCTAAACTTCAGTTAGAACAGACATTCAACACCACAGTCTAGTACTGTGTGTTGGTGAGACAGCCCAAATTATGCTTTTGAAACTGTAAACCCCAACAGTACTCCAAGCTACATAACACAGATTTCAATTGTCTTCTACTTTTAATAATGGCTAATATCAAGCAATGAGCAAGAAATATATAAGGACGTCAAATCATCAATTCTTCTCTTTGAAACACTACACTAGGAAAAGATTTTTATCCTGTTATACCCAAACAAAAGGACAAAGGAGATAAAGCGTACTTGTGTGTGTGTGCGCATACATATGGGCATATACACACACACATGCATTTATATGACTACAGCTAGCACATTGTCGAGAAGAAATGTTGGACACTTGCTTTATGACTTTAACATAGCACAAGACAATAATCTGACATGCCATAGCCAAATAGGAGTAAAGCTTTTGCCGTGCGTTTGTGTGGATGTGTAGAACAGGGCCACTGCATTGTGCTGTTATGCTCAGAGATCAGCACTGCGATGTTACCCAGCCATACAAACTCATCCTCAGAAAGATGAGATTTATGTGACACTGAAAACATTGACAGAGCCTGCTGAACCAATGTATACAACTGTTCTGCACTCTGGCCAAGGGTGAAGAGAGAACGCAGTCACACTGAACTACTGGAAAAAGAGATGAGGATGCTTATGAGGGAAATCAAAGCTAGATTTAGCAGTCCTTTATTAGATACTCAATCCTTTCACTTAGCTAGGTACTTTCCTATAGAGGATTTATTCCCTTTTGCTGAGAGCTCTTAGCCTTCAACAAATCACCCATCACAACAGGGCAAATATTTAATCCAGTGGGTACCAGCATAGATGTACTGCCATAGGCATGATATTGCCTGCTGTCTCAGCTTGTCAATTCAGGAAAAAAAAAGGTAGTTATTCTCTTCTTAAAGTTAAACGCCTGTAATGTCAACTAGCACAATGATACACATCTGGTATTTTATACGCAACAAATGAGGAGGGGAGTTAGTTTATACATAATAGGTATATGTTCTCACAATTAAAATATACATGTAAATAAATGTCTGTGTATATAAGCATCCAGTTAGGAAACCTGACAGGCAACAAATGCTTTTCACACCATTTGTTCAGGCTCCAATTATTCAGCAATATTACCAGTGCATAAAAATGAAGACACATGGGTATTGTGGCAACCATAGTTCTATGCTGTCATCAGAGCAAACATGCCTTTCTTATCCTTTTATGGTCAAGAAGCCCAAGAAGCCCAGAGCTGGCTACAGTCACCCAAGCTACACAACACCCTGTTCAAATGTTACAGTTCTGTACTATAGCCACAGTATAACCAACCACTCCAGACTACTAGCTATATATTATGCATATATTTAATGACATTCATATATTAATTGTATCAAGATAAAGACCAGGATTTTTTTTTTTACATGAATCAAGGAAGTGGTGGACTAGGTCCTATATCAAGTCAGAGATTTTTTGATTAAAGATGATCTTTTGGATCTTTTCCAAAAACAAGTGTAATAAATGAGTGATGACGGTTATCATCCTCAGTAATATGTTCACAAATGTGATAGCCATACACTTTGATATATCCTATAGGTATATACCTTAGTTATGTCAAAATAGGCTTTGGATGGGCCTTGTAATAATCTGTAAGCAGAAATGATGTAAGCATTTTTGCAATCATCTATTAGGTCCTCCTTGAGAACTATTAAAAAAAAAAAAAAAAAAAAAAAAAGATTAACCTTCTGGTTCCTATACAGTAGAAAATGACTTACCAAAGCTACTTGCTACTGTAAGCGTAAGGGAGATGAAGGATACTAAAGTGATGCTTTTAAGATAGTGTTCATTGGCAGTTTTGAGCATAAATCCACACATGTTCCTTAGGAAGCCATTCACAGGAAAAATCTGGTATTTTCAGTTAAAAAATAAATAAATAAATCTTGAGGGCCTGCTCTGCATAACTTTTTGGTTTTTTTTTTAAATGAACTAAAGTTAATTGGGTGAGCATTGGTCACACAATTTTAAAGATCAGCAGTTACTTGTAGCTTGATTTCTGCTATGCCTGCAAACACGTTTACACAACTGAAACGTTTTCTCACTAACAGGTCCGAAAAATTCCACCCACTCCAACACAGTCTTTTTAAATGGTAAGACAGGGCAGCATTTCCCAGGTATCACAGGGTGTCAGGGGTTGGAAGGGACCTTGGCAATCTTTGAGCATTTGTTTTCTTTGTATTTATAACCATGGTAAACAGTTGATAAAATTTTGTTCTTGAGCTGTATACTTCACACAGATTTTGCAAGGTTGTTATGAAGCACACACCGATACTGTCAAGCAATGTGATTTTTGCTTCCAAAATGGAACATAAGCCATTTAATTTTACCTAGTGCACATCTTGAAACAAATGTGCAAATTCTTTGGTATACGTGCACATTATAATTCAACTCTTTTTAGCAAGGTTGATGTCCTTGTCTATACCACCAGCACTTGTAAATGGATAAGCCAGGCATGGTGATGATTATGCAAATGAGCAGAATTTACTTTCTACATTAAAATTCATCTTAATTTCTATTATTATGCAGGAACAGGACTATTTACATTCTGTCTACAAAAAGATTAATTATTTCCCAGTTATTTGTGTTTGTTTCAGCAACTATCAATTCACTCAGTATTTACTGCTAGTTCATAAACAGGAAATTCAATACACTTATATCAATTAGTGTGATGATGAAATATTACTTATTCTCACCCTTCATGAGGGAATGCTTTTGGCTCTGCATAATTATCAGCAGCATGACATTAACTACATAACTTCAGCAAACAGTGAAGAAATCAGTTTAATTCCTTTATTTTCCCTGATAGAATTGATGGTAGATGATAGAATTCCATGTCTTGATCTATGACCTGCATAGCTTATGTAATATTGCCTACATAAGCAACTAAATATGTTGAAAAGTTCCTCTTTAATTTCATCCATTGTTTAAAATTTCCCACATCAGACATCAACTGTATTAATTAGTATATTGATTAAGAGAACTAGTGACTTACCAAAAAAGAAATAATTTACTCGTCTGTTTTGCCAACCACATATTTTTTTTAAAATTCACACAGGATTTTCAAAACTTTTCCTTCTATCAAAAGCGAAAATAAGTGAAAATACCATAGATTCCTCAAGTTCAAAATACATGAAGCAATCTAATACTACACAGTTTCTTGAATCATACCATGCAGACATTTGTGGTTCTTAATTCAGTCTCATAAAATTTATTTTTAAAAAATTATCACATAATCATAGCAAGAATATGTTACTCTAGTGGTTTAATACTAGGGAAAGAAAATATATTGCCAAGTCACTGATCATTTACCCCTCCGAGTAAGCAGTGTACTAGCAGAGGGGGGTAGCACTGGTCAGAGTGTTGTTAATATCAATCACCAACTCCCACAGAGATGAGCATGAAAACTGCTTGTAAGTCTTTTCAGTCATTTTAGTCAGGTGTCCCTGAGATTAGACCAAACAATAGCAACTACCACCATAAAGTAGCTTTTGACAAGGAAACACGTAAGAAAACACATGCAGCCTAGAATTATAAGTAGAACATATACAGAGAGCAGATAAAAGAGAAGACATTAGTTACAAAATAATACAACAACTAAATGAATGAAGTGATAGAGATACAAGACTGTGAGCACCTGAACCAGCACTGACATGGTATTTCTAATGTTAACATTACAACTAGATATTGTTTCTGGACATGAGGAAACTTTAGATTAGAATTAGAATTTATTTGTATTTGAACTATCATCAGCTGTATTTTGAAGTCACATAAAAGCACCTTATATGCTTTAAAAATAAACTCCTTGAAGCAAACATCAAGTCTCTAAACTTTTTAATTTTATTTTTTTTATTTTATTAGCAATCATAAAGAATATGAAAGGCATGTGAACAGTTAGCTTAAAAACTAACATTAAGAGTTGAATAGAACATAGCACTTTGCAAGGAAACATAATCAAACTCATAAGCTTGCAAGCAAAAACAAAAACAAACCCAAAAAGTTTCCAACTCTAATATACAATCATAGAACTGTTTGGGTTGGAAGAGACCTTTGAAATCATCAAGTCTAATCATTAACTCAGCATGACCAAATAACAACTAAACCATGTCCCTCAGCATCCCATCTACATGTCTTTTAAATCCATCCAGGGACAGTGACTAAACCACTTCCCCGGGCAGCCTGGTCCAGAGCTCTAATACCATTTTAGTGGATTTTTTTTTTCCTAATATCCAACCTAAATCTCCCCTGCACAACTTAAGGACATCTCCTCTTGTGCTATCATATGTTATTTGGAAGAACAGACTGACCCCCACCTCATTACAACCTCCTTTTAGGTAGTTTGGAGAGCAGTAAGGTCTCCCCTCAGCCTCCTTTTCTCCAGACTGAACAATCCCAGTTTCTTCAAATGCTCCTCATAAGACTTGTGCTCTCCAGACCCCTCAGCAGCTTCCTTGCCCTTCTTTGGACCTGCTCCAGCACCCCAATGTCCTTCTTATAGTGCAGCGCCCAAAATAATATTTGAGGTGCAGCCTCACCAGTACTGAGTACAAAGGGACAATCACTTCCCTAGTCGTGTTGGCCACACTATTTTGGATACAGGCCAGGATGCCGTAGGCCTTCTTGGCCACCTGGGCACACTTGCTGGCTCATGGTCAGCGAGCTGTCAAACAACCACCCCAGGTCCCTTTCTGCCAGTCATCTTTCCAGCCACTCCTCCCCAAGCCTGTAGCACTGCATCGGTTTGTTGTGACCCAAAAGCAGGACCCAGCACTTGGCCTTGCTGAACCTCATACCACTGGCCTGAGCCCATCAATCCAACCTGTCCAGATCTCTCTGCAGTGCCTTCCTACCCTTGAGCAGATCAACACTCCCACTGAATTTAGTGTCATCTGTAAACTTAATGAGGGTGCACTTGGTACCCTCCTCCAGAACATTGATCAAGATATTAAGCAAGACTGGCCCCAAAACTGAGGTGTTGGGAATACTGCTTGTGACCAGTCACCAAATGGATTTAACTCCATTCACCACAAATCTCTGGGCTTGGCGATTCAGCCATGAGCCATCAGCTTCTCTAGCAGAATGTAGTGTCCTATCCGTAGCTACAAATAATACTTTCAATGATGCTTTCAGGTTTTTTTATCCAGTGAAGGGTACACCCATCCAAGCCATGAGAGGCCATTTTCTCTGGGAAAATGCTGTGGGAAACAGCATAGAAGGCTTTACTGAATTCTAGGCAGACAACATCCACAGCTTCTCCCTCATCTACTTAGTGGATCACCTTGTCATAGAGGGAGGTTCATCAAGCAGGACCTGCCTTTCATAAACACATGCTGAATTGGTCATGACCACCTGGTTGTCCTGTATGTGCTGCATGATGGCACTCAAGATCATCTGCTCCATAACCTTCCCTGGCACTGAGATCAGGCTGACAGGCCTATAGTTCCCCAGATCCTCCTTCTGTCCCTTCCTGTAGATGGGTGTCACATTTGCTAACCTCCGTCAAACGGGTCTTCCTGGTTAGCCAGGACTGCTGATATGTGATGGAAAGTGACTTGGTGAGCACTTCCACCAGCTCCCTCCATACCCTTTGGTGGATCCCATACAGCCCCATAGACTCGTGTGCATCTAAGTCGTGTAGTAGGTCATTGCGACCATGTGTTCGTGGATTATGGGGGCCTCATTCTGCTCCCCATCCCTGTCTTGCAGCTCAGAGGGCTAAGCACTCAGAGAAGAACTGGTCTTTAACTACTAAAGACCGAGGCAAAGAAAGGATGCAGTACCTCAGCCTTTTTTTTACAAATAGATTTAGCAAATGATGATTTTTATCACTGAAAAATATGAACAAATATCTCATCCACCACTAGTGAACTGCAATTCATATTAAACAGTTGTTTTGCATATAAAACTTTAGCAAATTGCTAGAATAATAAACTGTCCTTTTAATTTGAAGATAATCTCTTACAAATTCCACATTGTAATTGCCCTTGTTTTGGGCTCAAGAAGTTTCAGAGAGAAATTCTACTGACATGATACTTGTTGGGTGAGCTGATAACACAAAACTATATATAGAAAGTCTTCTTCCTAAACAATTATTTCTGTCTTTGGCTGAGTTTATTTTATGGTAAAATATGAAATGTGTTATAAGTAGCATCCTGAAAGGGGGCAAGCAGCCTCAAAATTAGCTTTCCTGTTGATATATATATATCTTATGAACAAGATCTTTAAATAGCACTTTGTTTCTAGCATATTCTCCAGAATGTTACTGAAGAATATCAATCTGTATACTTCAGCATAGCAATTAAAACATTGTCAACAGTAACTTCATTTTCTGTTAGATTCCTAGAGGAAAGAACTTCTGATTTACTTCTGATTAAATCTTAAAGGACTTTTCCATGAGCCTAAAGCAATTTCAAATAAATATTCCCAAATATGACAGCTGTAACTTCAAAAGCAGATACATCATAACCCTAAAGATATAAGTCAACCCAAATAGTCAGATGCTTGACCAAGTGGTTTGTTCTTTTTTTTTTTTTTCTTGAAAGAAAAAAAAACAAAAAAAAAAAAAAAAAAAAACCCCTCATGATATATTACCTAACATCTGAGGTACAAAGAAGTATAAAGTATATATATATTTTGTTGTTAGTCACAAAAAAAAAGTCAGATTCAGTTTATGCAAGCAAGTATCATTTTGTCTTTGGTAAAGTGGGTGTGAAAGTCAATGTTAACATTCATATAGCCAAAAAGAGCTTTATTTTCTCGTTCGACCATTGTACAGATTAGCAAAAACATCCATGCATCAGGCAGCATGTTGATCAGAGAAGTTACGTTGCTCTAATTCAGAGCATCATGGTTCTTCCTAGTTTCATCCGAAATACTCTAATTCCAAAGAAACTAATTCTGACCTTACTGTCTGAGCCAGCACAGCAAACTTTATATTCCCAAGAGACTAATGAGGAAGCATGAGTATACTTCAGTATACTTCAGCCAGCAGAGTGACCCAACAGCAAGGAATGCCAGCAGCACCATGGCCTGTGCTAGCAGGTGCACAGCCAGGAGGATGATGGAGAGATTAGTCCCTCTGTGGGAAGGAGCTCTTTGCAGAGGTAGGCAGCTGGAATATGAGACAATGAACATGAAACAAAAAAGACTGTAATTTGATATAAGGTGGTGGTGGGGAATCACTACAGATATAGTTAAGCAGTGGAAGAAGTTTCCCAAAGAGGTTGTGCAGTTTCCATCGTTGTAGGTTTTCAAGACTTGGTCTCAATTCTGTGTTGATCCTGCATTGAGCAAGAAGTTGGACAGGGTGACCTCCTGAGGCCCCTGTGAACCTGAACCATTCTATAATTGTAACACAGGTCTATATACACGTATTTTGGGCAGAATGAGAGTAATTTTATTTTCATGGTTATCTTAACTAATTTGAATGTTCATTTTACTAGTCAGAGAGGCATATGTACAGTCTCTCATTACAAACTGCCTCCATGCCAGAAGTGCAGAGAATAGAAGAAAGACTTCATGGCAAATAGCTCATGTGACTGAAGCCTCAATCGACTCCCCATGCAACATGGCTAAACTACAAGGGGATTTTGTTGGTTTCTTCATTTAGCTGTTTCTATTAAACCTACACACATACACAAGCACACATGTACCTACTAATGTTTGAAATGGAAGTGACATACACAGTTACACACATACATATTACTAGTCAGGTCTTATTTTGCAAGAGATCTAGACATGCCACTACATATTCTGTTTTTACTCCAGGCTTAATTGTCTTTTATATTTTTCCCATGTTGCGTTTATTTAACAACAGGATTCAGTAATATATCAGCATAGGCACATTATTTATCCATTACTGAAGGGGATAAACATGTTGATGAACCAGTTAGTTCATCAGTGTGTTTACTGTCATTAAAGTAAACTGGTGAATTAAGTTCATACAAAGAGGGGTGATAGTCAGCCCTAAAGTTCAGGCCTAGGATACTGAGTTGATTTGTTATGGAAACAAATGCAAGTGCAATTTGTATCAACAATTTAATCTTTTTGCAGTATCTATTCCAGTTCCAAAATTCAGAGCATGCTGTGAACCTGAGACACACACACATACACACACTTCTACAAGTTAACATGATCTGAGCATCTTAATAAACCATAAATACTAATTTAGGTTTTCATTTTCAACTCTGGAATCATGAGATGTTATAGGCAATTTTGTACTTAAAATAAGTGGACATTCAGTTAGACTGGAGCTCAGCAGAAGCATATATTAGTACAACTACAAGACCACAAGACAAGATTAGCTCATCTATCTCCCTTTAGATTCCTGGTTAAAGAAAAAAAAAAAAAAAAAAAAAGGCAGCTATTTCATTTTGCATAGGATTATCCCACATGCAGATATGAGTTGTGGCAGGATCACTTATGTTGAGTTACAATTTCACATAAGCATCCTTATCAATAAAAGGGATGAGACCCTCTCAACAGGCAAACAAGAAGGTTTAGCATTCTGACTGTGAAGGAGTAAGTTATGTGCTACAAAACCTCTATTAAATCAATCTCAAAAGGAACTGGAGGAAAAAGTCATTAGTACAGGGAAGGTCTAGAAGGAGGGCACTGAATAAGTAAACTTGTCTGATTATGCATGGTTCATTGATGAGAGAGACAATCACTATCAGATAAACAAAGTAAACATTATATTGTTTCATTTTGCATCGTAAGATTTTTCTGCAGTATGAGGGATCAGTGCCAGATTAATCTAAGCCTACCAATATAAGAAAATCCAAATATGATTTGTTCCATTTTCTATTGTGTGGGTTGAAATTGAGAAGTTACCTTATTCTCATTTACAGTCAAAATAAAATATTGGCAGCAAGTTATAAGTCAAGAAAGCAGCTGACAGTAAATCTCCTGAAAGCTGTAGGTCCACCTTATCCTGATGCTAACTAGACAGATGTCACAGATTCCAGCAACTAAACAACAAAATAGATTTGTGAGAAGCAGCACTGATTTCTTAGGAAGTTAAACTCATCTATCCTGCATCACTAGCAATAAAGCCAAAACAATATTTTCAGGAAAAATAATTGAAAAAAAAAAATCTTAATGTAACATCAGGCATGAAGCAAGTGTAGGCAAATTGCTACTTTCTTTAAAAGATGCTTTCTCTTTCTTAGTATAAAATTCAGCTTTGCACTCAGTTTCATCTTCAATTTAGTTTTGCACTTTTCTGTGTATGCATCCACTATTTATTGTGCTCAATTATCCTCATCTACTTCCATGGAATGCCCTCCTTTTCTCACGTCATGTATTCTTGGCATAGGTTCTTCCTCATCACATGCCTATTTCTTTCCCCTTGACAAGCAGGAGCTTTTTCTTTGTTGCATGTAATTTTTATTCACACTGCATATACATGTTATTCTAACATGGTTGTTTTCTTAATGCACCATTACAACTATGCTTATGGAAAACATAGGAAAGAGAAGTTTGGACTCCTAAATTTGTCAATTTCCACTTTCCCAGCAGGGTTACATCAGAGACTATCACACTGCAGTCTCATTTGTTTGCCATTCATTGTGTTTATGGACTGTAGACTGTTGCTTGGAAAAACAAAGAAAGTTAAATGAAAAATAAAAAATAAAATAAAATAAAATAATAATAAAAAAATGCACATTTCCCAAAACACTGCCATT
>JANHGN010024094.1:67704-89314 GCA_024605025.1 Megaceryle maxima
AAAGAAAAAAGGACTTTTTTAAAATACACAGTCCTTCAGAGACATCTGGAAGCATGGGGGCTTCTTACCATTTTTTTCCCACTAGTTCTCTCCCAATTAAATTGCTTGTTCTACTGAGCTTCTTTGTATATTTGGATAAAGAAGCATTTTCTCTTTGTAGATTTTTCAAATAATTTTATCTGTATGTTGGCAGGAATGTATCTTGAGAAAAGCAGGAGAGAGGAAAATTCCATTCCCTGGTAAATATTTTCTTTTATATGTTCTAATAAATGAAGCAATACTCATCCCTTTTCCATGTTAACAAACCAAATACACTTCCAATAGAAAACACCATTGTGGTCAGACTTCTTAGCAGGGCCTGTAGCAGTAAGACAAGGGGTAATGGCTTTAAACTAAAAGAAGGTAGATTCAGATTAGATATAATGGAGGAATTTTTTACAATGAGGGTGGTGAAACACTGAACAGGTTGCCCAGAGAGGCAGATCTCCCATCCCTGGAAACATTCATGATCAGGTTGAATGGGGCTTTGAGCAACACAATCTAGTCAAAGATGTCCCTGCTTGTTGAAGGGGGCAATGGACTAGATGACCTTTAGAGGTCCCTTCCAACCCAAACTATTATATGATATGCAATATAGTGATTTCAATTGAACAGTTTCCGCTTATTTCACTTCAATAGTTTTAGGAAACTTTTGTTTCCTAAATCAACATTTACGAAGAGCAGAAGGCAGTAACATAATCAAACTGGAAAAAAGTCTGACTTTTTACTTAAAGCAAAAGCTTACTCTGTTAATGCTGCAAGGGTCCTGCAATTAATATGAAGCTAGTGTAAGTCTCTGCAAATCTCAAATACGCTCCTGGACAGGGCTGTTGAGCTGTCTGCATTCACCACACTGAGGGACACAACTGCTTTTTCCCATATCTATCTCTGGCATACAGACCCATCCCACACTTTCTAAGCACTTTAGAATTCTTTATAAGTTTATTTTGACCTAATAGTGAGTATTCGCTCACAACGGGAAGAATAATATTCTCTCTATTGAATTGATTGGAAATGGAGATACAGGAAAGCTCAATGACCTAACCAGGACCACTCGGGGAAATTTGTAGCAGATCAAGGAATGAGTCTAGGTGCTTAACCTGGGTTCCCAGCTAATATATTATTAACTGAATAGTCATAAAATACACAAGACCTCTGTTCTGGTTTCAACTAGGACAGAGTTATTTTCTTCCTAGTAGTCGACACCATGCTGCATTCTGGATTTAGTGTGAGCATATTGTTAATAACACACATGCTTTAGTTGTTGCTAAGTTGTGCTTATCCTAAGGAAAGGATTTTTCAGTTTTCCATGCCCTGCCAACAAGAAGGCTGGAAGGGCACAAGAAACTGGGAGGGGACACAGCCAGGATACCTGACCCAAACCGGCCAAAGTGATATTCCATACTATACAACATCATGCCCAGTATGTAAACTGGGGAAGTTGGCCAGGAGGGGCAGATTGCTTCTCAGGGATGGACTAAGCATCAGTCAGCAGGTAGTGAGCAATTGCACTGTGCATCACTTGTCTTTCTTGGGGTTTATTTCTCTCTTTGTTATCTTCCTCTTCATTACTAATATTCTTATTAATTGAATTAAATTAACTGTTATTATCTCAACCCACAAGTTTTACTTGTTTTGATGGGGGGAGGGGAGGAGTGAGCAAGTGGCTGTGTGGTCCTTAGTTGCCGTCTGAAGTTAAAGCATGGCACACCAAATGGTACAAGATTGAAATGTTGAAAAAATCTAATATTTGGGTGTTTTCAGTAATGAGAGCTAACATTTTAACAGATGTGGGCCAGAAAGTTACTGTGATCAATCTACAAACAAGAGCTAATTTTGTCTCTGAAGTCTAAGGTCTTTTCTGCAACAGACAGGAATGCTGGAAGTATTGGTAGGTCTTTCACTCTGGTCAACGTATAGGACAATGTTGTGATGACTTCAAACATACTAATTCTTGTTAAAGTTTAAATTAGAACTCAAGGGGAAAAAAAAAAAAAAAAGTGCCAATGTAAACATTTGCATGCTTTAGTCTTTCTCTGTTGAGATTTCCTACAAGCCTAGCACATATTTCCGAGATTTACATCAGAGTCAATATCTCATACTTTTATCACACCAGAAAATACAGATTTTCACACATAGTATAAGAATAAATAGATTGAAAGAACACCATGATTTAGTACAGAGGAATCATTATTGCAGGAAGAGACAAAATATTTTAAAGGCTAAAACCCACAAATAAAAAAAGAATTATCTATGATTTCCAGATCAGGAAGATTGTTATTTCTGTGAAGAAAAAAAACACACAATCCTTATGGATTACAATTTAAGAATGTTTTTTGCCCCTACAGATATTATCATATTCCAGACACATTACTGACAACATATGCAGACTGTATGCTCCTATACTGGTTTAATATACATTTTTATCTTTGTATAAGATTTAAACCCAAAGCTTTATGTGAGGATTTTAAAATCTAGTTATAGATATTCTGCAAGAGAAGACTGTAAAAACCTACTTTTATATTACTAGCATACTCCCAAAAGCCCTGAAAGATAACAAACACAAGTTATTACAAGCACCTTTGAACCAGAATTATGGCCACTGCAATCTCAGTATCTCTTGTGAAACAGAGTATCAGGGAAAAATAACAGCTATGGGAGAAGGACTGGTTGCTTGAGAGTGAGTCGAGCCTTTGCAAGCTACAAACTAATCAGAGTAATTCCCAGACAACATGCTGTGATATTTGCATTGTCAGCTGGTTATTATGATTTATTGGAAAAATGGGACACGGACATAGCAGTACAATGGAGTCACACTGTGGTAGCTGTAGTAATCTCATTACACAGCTTTTGTTTTTTCAACCCAAACTGCACAGCCATTGTTTTCCTCTTCTCAAAGCACAGAGGGAAAAAAAAAAAAAACCCAAAAAAAACCCCCAAAAAACCCAAAACACACCACAACAGCAAATATTCCCAGGTGTTTGAGACTACACATAGCTTTGTGTAGTCTCTGCTTTTTGAGTTTTCTTCCCCCCCTTTTTTTTTTCCCCTTTTTTTTAAGAAAAGAAAAAAAGTGCTTCAGGAAATCCACCACCAAATAAGACCCCAGAAACAGTAACAGTAATTAAATCATTAATAAAGCTAGAATATTAGGCATTTTTCCCCATTGCTACTGCCACGCTCTCTCTAACCACAGTCAATGAATAAGAGCACTTCTTTTGACTCAGCATACGGGATAATTGCTCACGTCTCACCATCTATTTAGGTTTTTCATTAGGAAAATGTGATCCATCTTTGAATGGCTAAGCCTTCATCACATCATCACAAAATAAAGGCATCCTTCACAGTTTTTCAGGTAGACTGATATTAGCTGTTCTTATAGGTGGAGGTATTTTTTTTTGGTTTTGGTTGTGTGTGTCCCCCTGCTTTTTTTACTAGGTTCTACTAGAATTAAATGAATTCAACAGTAGCAATTAGCAGTCAGGTGACTTTAATATCATAGCCACAAAATAATAATTTATAAGGCAGTAGTACCTGTAGACCCTCATTTGTGTTCAGGGTTTTGCTTATACCAGTCACTGAAGAGTCATAAAAAAGGGGTTTACACCAACAGAACTTAAAAATAACAGAGTTGCTGGAAAATACTTTACTTGAAAATAAGAAAATTCACATTATTCTCTTTATGTTTTCAACCCATTGCCATCATAACCATTATGTTACATGAATCTGAATATATATTCTTAGTAATGTAAACACCACAGGGTACAGAAGTGTCCCCATGCAAGTTTTGGAAGTTATCAATTTTAATTAATAAAGAATTAATTAATAGAGCATCAGTCTGCTCTCTGGAATAGTCCTGAAAGCTGCTTTTACTTCAAACTCTGTGGTCCAAGATCCATAAAGAATGCTGAAGCAAAGGAGATAAACCTCTTCCCCTTTCCCTTCCATCTGTAACAGACAAGGCATTAATCCCATACAGATTGGTGCTTTGCCTATACTTGTGCAATCCCCATGCCACTGGATATCAACAAATACATGCTACCAAGAGAATGAGATTTATACCCTTTCACTGGAAGGATGTAACTAGGTTTTTGGGCAACATATAAACTGAAGCCTGTAAAAGCAACTGCAAAAGCTGAAACACACTATGGTGCAATTGTAACTGAGATGAAAAAAGATGAATTTAAATTACCAGTTGTTAAGTTCTGACAACAGTGTTTTGTTTGTAATTTACATGTTTGTGACTTAGATGTGGAAGGCAGAGTCCATAGGCTTCTCAACTTATGCATTTTACTATGTGAAGAAACTCAGCCTTCAGGTAGGAAAGGAGATGGCTATCTACTGATCGCTTTTGGGGCTTTTAATGAACAGTGCTAGTAGTCCATCACAACTGCATCAGCACAGCTGCTGAGGTAAGTACCAAATCAACAAAAGATACACTGTGGTCCAGACAGAGAATGTCCATGAGGGAGGAGGTTACAGTTCATGCCTGGGATAGTGTAAGATGCTACACCCTGCTTCCCACATAAGTATAGCCTTTTCTTGTAGGAATAGGATCCCACTCCTTTCATTCATAAGGACACAAACATTACAGACTTGGAAAGTATTTCCATTTGTGAAAATAAAATAAAATAAAATTGACCACAACACTTCAGAACCTGTAGGTGTAAAGGCACGTTCATGCACTGCAGCAGCAGATAAGCATTTGGTGTGGGGTGCTGCTTTGCATTTTTTTTTTTGGAGAGCCAGTCACATCTTTTAAATTACTCCCTAGAAAAAAAACAGCTCTCAGAAACAAGTATAAAGATTCTCCAAAAATGAAAGTCCTTACAAAACATACCTTGCAGTAATCCTATCTCTAACCATGTCCACATGTTTCTGTGCATCAGCAGCAGAAATCACATGTTCTCCATTAACTCATTGTTGGATAACACTTTAAAAAAGGACTTGTGAATACAGAAGACACCAGATGTTTCAGACTGCTGCATGGATGCAGAGTGAGACTATTCAGCTTCACAGCAAGAAAGTAAAATACAGTAAATTACCTTGACAGGACATTGAAGTGGCACAGATTACTGTTCTTCTTCCATAATCATAAAATGATTAAAGAGCATTTTCCTCATTGACACCTCTTACAATGGATCACCATTATCCACCTCTTCATTTACTCATTAAGCTACATCTAGGTTGTTACTTCTTTAATTGCAATTTGATACAAGCTCTTTAGTCTGGACCTATTTTGGGTTTTCTTAAGAAAGGAAGAGGGCTTTATCACCTACTGAACAAAAATATTGTTTTCATTGAAGAGAACCTGAATTTAAAGCTGCATAATTGTGATGTGATTTGTTTTTAAAAGAGGCCAACAGTTCATTAAAAAAAATTGACCAAAACAAAGAAACAAACCAAGATTCAAAAAAACCTCACAAGGGGCAGAAATTCAACACAGTAACCCAAATTCTCTTCTGCAGCTGCTTGCAGCCAACAGAATAGATGTCTGGAAGTAGTAATGCAGGTGAAGTGTTTGAGTGCTTTCTCTCTCACTACAGGGAAAGGTCTCCAATACAGTTTAAAGAGAATCAATTCTCTGAAAGAAGGAGATGTTATTTTCCCCTCACAAAAATAAATAAGTAAATGTATTAAGACACAGCCCAGTTTACACAAAGTACATGTAACAGGGAACAATCTAAACTGGTACAAAAGTTTCATGAGGAAAATCTTTACTGTGAGGGTGACAGAGAAAGGGAACAGGCTGCCTAGGGACGTTAGGGAGTCTTCTCTGGAGACTTTCAAAACCCACCTGGATATGCTGCTGTATGGCCAGGGGGGCTGGACTCGATGATGTCCAGAGGTGCCTACCATTCTGTGTTGTAATGGTGCTGGTGGGTGGAGCTTCAGGGGCAGCCTCTGTGAGGAGGACCTAGGGTTGCCCCATGCTGGACACAGCCGGTCCCAGCCGGCTCCAGCGGCGTCACCGCAGGGCACAGCTGAGCCCCTCAGCCACGGGCGGGAGGGAGCCTCAGGTTAGTTAATTAATTAATCAGGCCTGGCTAAGAAACAGCAAAACGCTGCTCGGCAGCCGGAGCTGAGGGGAGCGGTAGGAATTTCAGATGCTGGCCAGTAAGACTACTACTCTTAAATATCCCTTGTGGACACACATGATAGTCCTCAAATCACTAGTTTAGAAGCAGTGACTTGGTATCAGACAAAAAAAAAAAAAAAAAAGTTTGATCTACAGGAAAATAAGATTAAGGATTCGTTGATTCGCGGGAGAAGGTTGAGAATGAATTGCAGGAGGGAGAGGGAGAGTTCTTCCAGAAACACTTAAACTGATGGTGAATAGTGGGGGAAAATAATAATAATGCAGTACCTATTTTTAAATAATGTTGCTAAAAAAGAACCTAGATTTTACAGCCTGGTGAGATTTGTCCCATTACTGAGTAAACTGATAGAGAATCTAATTAAAGATAGGATGGCAGAACAGTTGGATAAATATAACTTGATAGACTCAAGCCAGCATGGCTCCAGCAAGGGGAGGAGGGGGGGTGGGGGAAAGAAAGCTCACTCCCTTAACCCAATAGAGATACTCTTTACAAACATACACAAAGAGCAGAGGGGGAGTAAACGAAGGTGGGCTTAATTAACTTCAGTTTTCAAAAATAATATAATTAGATCTTTCCTAAAGGAGTATTAATTTTTTTAATTACACATAAGGATATTAATTATTTAGCTTTGTCACCAGCTGTGTAGTAGGTAGTTTTCTAAGGGGCAAATATCTTGATTTAGAAACTAATTAAGCAATCGGAAATAAAGTTTAAAAGTTATTCCTCAAAACAAGCAGAGATATTTTTAAGTAGAAAAATCTCCCGGGTCTATGCAGTTAATGATTTGGAAATGGAAAAAGCTAGCAAATGGATGACATTTCCTAGTGACACCACACTTTCTGTTACAAAACAAGCAAAATGCTAGCGCATAAAATGTAACTTGTCTATTACAAAGCGTGAAGATGTATCCACTGAACAGAGGATTAGAAACCCACAGACTCATTCTTGAATTCTTCAGAAGCGAATTCTTTTAAACACGAGACTTAGAGTTTACCACAGAGAACTTGATGAGGTTGGCTGTTGAATATCAGGAATGTGAACAGAATGCTTGGGTACATTGAAAAGGTTAGTTCTACAGAGTCAGCATGGAAGATGTAGGCAAACAAAGTGTCAGAACAACTCTCTAATATTTTCAAAATCATAAAAGAAATTCAAGATAACCATTCTTATTGAGCATATAGAACCTATGGAAACTAGATCCAAAGAACTCAAAGCTTAGCTGTCTCCAACTTGATATTTCACCTATTCCACACAAGGAATGGAATTTATCTCAACTCTCCTCGTTCCTATATTGGCATACAAGTAATTTTTCAACACAATCAGAAATGTGGCATATTGGAGGGCACAGCGGAATGGTTTACCGTTGCTAGCTCTGGCACTTTGCCAAACGTCAGTCTAGCTCAGATATGTCTAAACTACATTATTATGACTTACAGGCAGACAGAGAATAGGCCTGGAGAAAAGAGAAAGCCATTTGTTGGTCTTAAAATGTTTCTTCCCCAGAAATAATAAATATTAAGTGTACATATGGTTACATTTTAAACCTAAATCTTGCACACTGTAAAGTAGGAACAAAGAGTATTCTTCCAAAACTTCTGTAGAGATTGTAAGGTAAAACAAAGGGGAGAAGTTACTAAATAAAAGCTCCAAGTAATCTGGAAATGTTGTCACTGTCAACCAAGTAGTTGGGTTATCAGAGTAATTCCTCTACGTGCACCAAAGAAAGGAGGGAAGCAACAAAGACTCTGACAGTAGTATTTTGGGGGGTAGTGGAGAAGCAGGAAGAATAATGCTTCAAAAGAGCTACAAGACTAACCAAGTTTGGAGAATTAACAAGCCAACAGTAAGAAACATCAGCTAAGGTTAAGTAGAATGCCCTTACAGTTGGGGGAACCACACTCAACAAATAATCACAGAGTTGTAGAATCGTCAGGGTTGGAAGGGACCTTAAAGATCATCTAGTTCCAACCACCCTGCCAATGGCAGGGACACCTCTCACTAGAGCAGGTTGCTCAGAGCCCCAACCAGCCCGGTCTTCAAAAATCTCCAAGGATGGGGCTTCCACCACCTCTCTGGGCAGCCTGTTTTAGTGTCTCACCACCCTCATGGTGAAGAAATTCTTCCTAATGTCTAACCTGAATCGACCTCTCTCTAGTTTTAATCCATTCCCTCTAGTCCTATCGCTGCCCGACAGCATAAAAAGTCCCTCCCCAGCTTTCTTGTAGGCCCCCTTAAGAAACTGGAAGGCCACAATGTAATAGGGGCTCCAGAACTGGACGCAGAACTCCAGGTGGGGTCTCACCAAGTTGGGGTAGAGGGGCAGAATCACCTCCCTCGACCTTCTGGTTACACTTCTCTTGATGCAGCCCAGGATACGATTGGCTTTCTGGGCTGCAAGAGCACACTGCTGGCTCATGTTGAGTCCACCAGTAGTGCCAAGTCCTTTCTTCAGGGCTGTTCTCAAGCCAGTCACTGCCCAGCCTATACTGGTGCTTGGGATTGCTCCGACCCAGATGAAGGACCTTGCATTTGGCCTTGTTATACTTCATGAGATTGGCATAGGCCCACCTCTCTAGCCTGTCAAGGTCCCTATGGATGGCACCCCTTCCCTCCAGTGTGTCAGCCACCCCACACAGGTTGGTGTGGTCGGCAAACTTGCTGAGGGTGCACTCAATGCTGAGGGTGCACTCAAGAATGATTCCCAGTGTCTCTCACCAACTACAGGTGACACACTGCAAATAATTCAGCAGTGATGAGCAATCAGCGGCTCAGAGGGCAAGGCTTGGCTCTGGTGCCCTGCTGCACTTGAGTAGTGGGTGCAAGCACCTTCACAGTGTTATCTGATGGCTGCATTCACATGGACATTTTGCACAGCACTCACTAAGATGCTGCCCTTCTTTCAAAGCTCAACAAGATCCTCTTTCGTGATTCATTAGCTACCATTCCCAAAGATCTTATTAAGTCACAGGAGCTCCTCCTCAAACCTCTCCCCAGACCGGGCCCGGATAGTGACAGGGAGCTTAAGGAAGAGAAAGGTGGGGTAGAATCTGCTCATGTTCTCAGATCCCTAGGGCAGCACTTATCTGGATACCTTTGGGATCACAGGGTACTTGCTGGGGAAGCTCTCCTTATTCCCCCTTCAGCTGACTTCATATTTCTGGTATTTGAGACTAACTCCCATTCTCCTTTGTCCCTCAATTTTATCTTATTTTTTAATCTTTAATTTATTTAAAAGGAAGGTCTCTGACTGAAGGGAATAGAGGGTTAAGCCACCTGGAGAGACAGAAAAGCACTAGTCACAGGTATATATGGGTGAGAAATATGAGAAAGGAGCTGGCATATCTAGCTCCAGAGAAGGAAGGACTTCCCTTCACATCAGAAACACGATGAAGAGAAGACCAAAAAAAAACCAGGATAAACAAATTCCTGAGAAAGCTAAAACAGCTCAGTCTGGAAATCAAGCAACACTACATTCATAGAAGCTTGGAAGTAAGATTGAACCACCTGTGTCTACCACTAACACCAAAAACATACATAAAAATTCAATACCAAAAAGAATAATTAAGAGAATTGGGTCTTCATTATGAGTTGCCTGAAGGTTGTCAAGGAGTTCCCAAATATTCACAGATCTACTCTTCCCTGCATGTTTCTGCCTCTGAGCAGAGTATATTGGGTTCTTTGATGCCTCCAACAAGTACTAGAGGTTTTTAGGTCTGGGCTTTTTTTTGTTTGTTTGTTGTTTTGGTTTTGTTTTTTTAGTTCCCCTATCTGGTTACTTCAGTGAGAGTTTTGGGGTTTGGTGGTTTTTTTTGTTTGTTTGTTTTGTTTTTGTGGGTTTTTTTGTTTGTTTTGTTTGTTTGTTTGTGTTTTTGTTGCTGTTTTGGTTTTGTTTGGTTGGTTTGTTGCTTTTTTAAGTTTTGGACACACGTCCCTCTTCCCCCTCACCCCACTTTTTACTCCCAGTTTGTCTTCTGCAATACTTGTTTCTTAGGTTTCTGTAATATCAGAGGGAATTTTCATTTTCTTTAACTAGTAGGGTCCATCCTGTCTGACTGAGGAATCCAGCAAGAATATAAAAATGTACCACGTGCTCAAGAAAACAGATTTGGAAACACCCGTATCTGAGATATGTTAACCTACCGCTTCTGGACCTTTTAAACTAGAATCAGCATCTTCATCTTGGTGTTTGACAACTCCTGAAGAATCATTCTGTACAGTTATACTTTGCTCTTCCACAGTGACTGCTGTCAAAAAGATCCTACAATTTAATTGTATTTTCGTGACAGTTTTTCTTTCTGGTTTGTTCTATACCTACTGGGTTTTGGGTTTTTTTTAATATATCCTTCATTGTTGCATCATGAGACAGGAAAAATTAATATGAAGTGATTAACTCACGATCATCCATCATTTTATAAGCCATTAGCACTTCTGTCTCTTACTGGAGTTCAAGATTTAGTTCCTTAGTCTTTCCTCATACCAAGGTAATTGAAAAATCTCTGATTACCCTTGCTGTGGCTATCAATAGCTAGGGGAATTAATGATGAACTTCAGTGGCAAACATCAACAACATGTTTCTTTTGCTTGCAGGAGGGAGAGAAGTAGATTTAAACCCCAGTTAGACACAAGCTGACATTCTCAAACAGCTAGCTAACTCAAATTAGCCAAAGCAAGTTAACAGCACATTGCAGTACATGTTCCAGGAAGCAAAGTCATCTGTTCTGAAAACTCTTTTAAGAGTTCCCTTTTAAAGGATCACAGTATACTGTTTCTAACCAAGACAAGAATAATGTGTTTAAAAGCTAGGTTTGGGAAACAATGTCACTGAGTACACTCTAACACTCTGCCTTTAACTGTATGATTACAGTGATCATGCATTATGCATACCAGTATATTTTTAAACAATCTGCAATTTACCATATAGATTACTTAACTTCCACACGGAAACTCCTGTTACTAACAAGATTTATGAACAGACTAATGAAAGACAAACTGAACTGACCTATACCACAACAAACTTCTGCTTAATGGAAACTGGTAGTCAGCTCTCCTATTTCCCACAATTTTTTTAATGTCTTATAAAAAGTCAATTAAAAACGTTAGTGTTTGTACTTTTTTGTGTGTGCATGTGACCATATTCTTCCTTTTCCTATAAAGCCATACTGACATTTCTGGGAAATAAGATGTATCACTTATTAATGTCTGCAATTTTTGCATAAACCAGCGTACTGCATTCAGTTTAATGATCCAAACCATTCACAGTATCAGACCACAGTACATTCCTAAGCATCAGCAAACTATTTTGCTTTACACAGTTTTGAAATTTGAATTATTTTTTTGATAGAATAGTTAGTTCTGCATTTCCAAAGACCTATTACTCTATTCCATTTCAAATGCAAGACTAAGTGATTGAGGGGGACATGGCAGGGGAGATGTGGGTGGGTATTGTGCCTTCATGCCCTCTGAGAGTACAGAAATCCAAGAAATATTTACTGCAGAAGACAAACTGTGAGGAAAAAGATGAGGCGAGGGAGAAGTCTGTGTCAAAAATTTACAAAACTCTGAATGAGGTAACCAGATAAGGGAACTAAAAAGAACAGACCTAAAAACCCCCAGCACTTGCTGAAGGCAGCTGAGAATGATACCTTAAATCTTCCACAACCTAAAGAGTTTAACAGTCATCTCTCACCTGTCTCTTTTCAGATTATGAAATTGCTTCACTTTTTAAATCTCTAGAAAATTCTGGAAAAAAAGGTGAGTCTGCACAAGGAGAGTAAAACCTCACGCCCCCAAATACAGGGGCGACAGAAGACTACCTGTCATTAACATGACATGGTCATTGAGAGATTGATCCAGGAGGTTTCTACAAAGTTGGGAGCATCACCCAATCTGTTGATTGAATAGAAACGGGAACAAGACTTCTCTGTTCAAGCTCTCATCCCCACAGCTAGCCTCCTCTAAGGCTGAGCAGCCTAAATAATCTTATTAAAATATTCAATATTACTTTGTCACTTTTGATAAATTCCAGATCCTCTTCAAAATTGTTCATGTTAATAGCAACAGAAAAGAAGCTCTATACATTTTTTTTTTGTTTGTTTGATGCAGTGCTTATCACTTCATATATGCAATCAGTTAAAGCCCACATTGAATAGAAGGAAGATTCAAGTGTTTTTAATGGGGCTGCAAAACCTGTAGAAAGCATGCCTGTGGTACTCCCTGGAGTGGAATACAGAATATTGAATGCAGTCATTCAGCAGCAACCGTAATGAAAGGCCTATAGCTGTAGCAGCATCATATTCCAATTATGCAGCATCACACAGTACAACAGTAGTTAAAGGTGCAGCTGATCTGACTACATGCTGGGACGCTGAAAATATATAAGCAGCAGCAGGATTTAATATCTCTTATTTTGGAAGTGTTAGAATTCTATCACAGCATGCTATGCGTCAAAAGCATACCAAGCAATGTGATTACAGGTCAAACATGAGAAAAAAAAGAGGTGTTACCCCACCCCTTATATTTCTCTGGAATATATTCAATCAAAAAGAACAAATACTTTTAAAGCCTTAAAAAGCACAGATATAATAAAACATACTACCTTCTAAGGCTCTGGCATTATAGAAAAGTTGAGACAAACAACAAAAACTAAACAACTGAATTGTCTAGAAATATACCAAACACTGTGCATTTTAGCTCAGACAAGCCTGTGAAAAATTAGGTATGGTCTAAACCTATAACTTCCTGTAATGCTAAAGTGCAGCAGATTAATGTTGGAGCATGTATTGGAATTGCACTACAAGGTGCACAGGAGAAGCTCTTAATGGCTCTGAAAGAGACAGGTCTTGAACATAAAAGTCCATCAGCAGGAAATGCCATAAAGCTTACAGATAATGAAGACAGATAGAAGTTGTCTCAAATGCAGGTTGGCCAGCTAGGCGGTCAGATTAATTAATACTTAATAACTCATGTACATGTCTCTGCTTCCCTCAATATTCACAAAACATTTGAAAGTGTGACTCGTTACCTATTTAAAGCTACCTTTCTTGGTTCCATGAAACAGAAGAAAATCCTGCATTTACCCTCTGGAGATGTTATTTACATACAAACAGGGGGTATGTTCGTTAAGAAGTTGGAAAAGTATGATATCTAATGAAATTAAGTCTCTTATCCTTCCACTTTATGATTAATCTTTTACAGGTATTACTCAGCAGGGATGGAATACAGTAAAGATTTAACATGACACCCATTTCTAGTTACGGACAATCTTCAAGCTTGGTTCCTATCACACACTAATTTAGTTGTCTGTATCAAAGCCCAGCTGACTGTATAATTGGATCAGACACTTCAAGGATAACATAAATTAAGTAACAAAACTAAATCCTAGCATAACAGCTCAAAAATAAAATTATTGGGCACAAGCAAAAAAATCTTGCACTGCTGATTATCCATAATTACCCAGAGAAAATGTTGCTTCTGAAAGACAAAGAAAAGAGGAGGGAACAGAGAAAGGAGAAAAATCCCACAATAATTAGAAGAAACCCAGTCATATTTGACAATATCTGCATCAACAATTGTTTGGAAACAAAGCAAGCAATCATTTTAGATCCTTTTTAGTAGTGAAAAATATTTTTCCAAAGTGTTCATGTACTTGACACTAACTTTCCCTTCTTGCCATCCCCAAGACCAGGAGGAAAGTGATGAAGATAATTATGGTCTGACTTCTTACACCTTTAGGGTCTCAGCCACTTCATACATGGTTAGCTAGTTCTGATTTTTAGAAAGTACATATGATAGGTTACATCTTTTATATCTTGTTTATCCTACAAATTGATAACTACAGCTCAAGCCTTCAGCTGGGAAAAAACTGAAAGACTCTCTCCTATAAGCAGAGGTTAATCTCTGCAGGACTAAGCTGTCATTAATTACTGTATTTAACATATTTGTGAGAGGGCCTGTTCACTTCCAGTAGCATTCCAGGTCAGTATAATTTGATTACATGGCTAACAAAAGAAACTGTTTTGTTCATAACTATATAACAAGAGAATTATCAATAAAACCAAATAATTAGTTAACAACAGTTGCACATGATACCATCACAAAGCAAAGTAGTTCTAATTTCTTTAACTACCATCTAAGTTTTTAAGAAGTTTTAACTTGAAAACAGTATTACTTTGACCTGAAGTAAAATTCTGTCAGGTTCACAAGGGACAGTAGTATGTGGATGAAAAAAAGGTCCAAGATATGCCTCTGTTAGTTGGCTAAGCATTTATGATTTCAGTGATGTCTGAACATGAGAGAAGCATTAAAGAAGAGAACAGAGTAACTTGGCTGTAATTTTATCACTGGAAATTAAATTTAAAAAAATTATATCTATATTGTATCAAATATTATGGTTGTGAGTATTTTTTAACACAAAAAAGTAAAAACCAAACAAACATTACTGGTTTTGATATGTTCTTGCAGGTACTGAAGGCACACCAGAAGAAAGAAGTGTGAAATGACTTGGAGAATCCCAAATGCATTTCTCACTCAGCATGCTAAAGTTTTAAAACACCAGTTTTTCTTTGTGAGCCACCTTTTCAGAATCAGTGAAGTCTCAAACTATGCAAACAATGGAAGCCATCCTATTAATGTTGTCAAACTACTAGCATTATACAGGTTTACTTTTTTTAAAAAACAGCTTTAGTAATCAAGCTATTTAGGCATATGTATACTTTTGAAATCAGTAGGATTTAATCACACACTTAAAACATGGTTGAATGATCTTTCCTTTATAATAAGAATTCTATACAGGCCATTTAGAAACAGAGAAGTCAGAGCGCTGGCATCGTACCTTAGGGTTTTGATTGGTATTTTGTTAAACAGTTGTTTTTTATTGTTGGTTTCTTTGTTGGTTTTTGTTTTATTAAAAAAAACCCAAAATATACAGATGTATGCACAAAAACAACAAAAAAAACCCCCTGCTATCTAAAAATAAAAAGGTCAAACATCAAACAATTGCTTATGCACGTAACAGTAGTAGCCTTTAGGATGGGTGATATATGTGGTATACAGTCTCCAGGAAAGTAGTAAGGCTAACCAGATCTAAAGTCTACAGAGCTACATTCAATCCTGAACTTAAAAAAACCCAAAAACCCTAACCTTTTGAAATATACAGTAATTATCTGAGGCCCCCACCTGTAACTCTTTATTTTTGTATCTATAAGAATTAAAGCAGTTCAGAGAACCTGTTGCTAGTAGGAAAACAAGGGAATTAATGTCATAAACACAACTAACAACCACCTCATATGAACTACACAGTTTTTTTAATCCTCTTTGCTCATAGGCTTCAACCAAAGGCTTAAAGAATCAAATTCTCAAGGAAATCCTTCCTAAGCTCTCCAACAAGCCTGTCAAACAAAAATGAGGTAATTCTCATTTAGGAAACACACCAAAACCTCAGTCTGAAACCAAATGACCCCAACTTCTCCTAGCAGCCCAGCAGCTCCCATTACACAAAACAATCAAAAAAAGGGCTTAAAAAAATTACACAGAACTTGCCTCTACCACCCCAACTCACCATAGAAGTGTTCACCAAGATACTGAAAATCACAAGAACAAGTATCTCCACTCTGCTCCTCAAACAGCCTGTCTATCTGTCTCCTCCCTCACACAGTGCTACCTCTCATATAGCTCCCAACTGTTTTGCTCTCTGCAGGTTAGGAGGGGGATGCTTGAAATTGTCCCTGAGACACAACTGGTTGCTTTTGCTTTCTGTGAAGTTTTCCCTTTATAAGAATCCCAGTTAAGATAAAAATGAAGTGACAAAGTGTTTGGAAAGCAGGCTTTCTTTGGAGGGAAGAGGTGAAGGGACAGGAGAACAAAAACTTGGTCAAAAGGGAAAAATTAATTGCCTTGATTAGGCTGGAGGCTATACTAAGGGAAAAATGACTTTGAATGAAGTCCATATCAGAATTTTTTTTGGCTAAATAAAGGAAAATACTATTTGTAGTAAGATGGAAGACAATTATGTAGTTTAGATAAGTTGATGTGAAAAATATAAATTAGATAGGTTAACATCTGTGAGAAATGGTTCCTTGCAATCCCCCCTAAAGAAAAAAGTCTGAGAAAACTTAAACTACCTAATGTCACTATGATGTCTATATGAATGAACTTATAATACCTAATAAAATATAATATTATGTGCTTTCTATGGGTTGTAGCTACACTACATGTATAATGAATACATAGAGTAAAATGGGATAATGGGTATGAAAGAAAGGCTGTCAATCAAGATTGGTTTGCATCCTAGTTATCACATCTGTTGTGTTTGAGTTATGGATATACCTACCACCGTTAAAGTGGACTTTGATTCTTCCAATAAAGACAGTAACCTTATAGCAACCTTAGTATACATATATATGTGTAGGAAGAGTATTTGATTTTAAATACAGTCATATATTACAGTGAAGACCTATCAAGTCTATTTTACTTAACTGTATAACATTATAATATCTCTAACTTTATCTGTGGCCATTTAAGGGGATGAACCAGGACAATAAATCAAGAAAGAAAGAGTTTGCTTGTGTTCTGGTTTTGGCTGGGGTCATGTTAATTTTCTTCATAAAAGCTGGGGCTGTGTTTGGATTTGTGCTGAAAACAGTGTTGATAACCCAGGGATGTTTTATCCATTGCTGAGCTGAGCTTATACAGAGTCAAAGCCTTTCCTGCTTCTCACCCCACCCCACCAGTGAGTAGGGTGGGGGTGCACAGGAAAGTGGGAAGGGGACACAGCCAGGACAGCTGACCCAAACTGATATCCCATACCATATGATGTCATGCTCAGCAATAAAAGCTGTAAGAAGGAAAAGGAGGACATTCAGAGTCACAGCATTGTATCTTCCCAAGTAACCATTACACATGATGGAGCCTGGCTTTCCTGAGGATGGCTGACCCAACCTGCCTGATGATGGGAAGTGGCTAATTAATCCTTTGCTTTGCTTCTGTGTGCAGCTTTTTCTTTCCCTGTTAAACTGTCTTTACCTCAACTCATGAGTTTTCTCACTTTTACTCTTCCAGTGTTCTTCCCCATCCTGACATGAGGGGAGTGAGCGAGTGGCTGTGCAGTGCTTGGTTTCTGGCTATTCTTAAACCATGACAGCTTGGAACTTACAGTAGAGTTCCTTGATAGTTTGGGAAATTTCTTTCATACCAACCAAAAAATATTGTGGGGTTTTTTTTGGTTTGTTTTGGTTTGTTTGTTTGATTTTGGAGGGGGTTTTTTTGTTTGTTTTGTTGGTTGGGGTTTTTTTGTTTCTGTTTGGGTTTGTGGGGTTTTTGATATAATATACTCATTAGGTATAATCCTAATTAGTGCTGATTAAGATATTTTAGGCATCTGACTATTGATTCCATATGCATTTTATACCCTGTGAATTCCTGTGAGGCTGGCAGTTCTCTCTGATGAAGTATCTCAACTGGCCCTAGAATCACCTTAAATAAAAGTTCTAAGTAGTACTATTATAGAGTAGGACATGTGATCTATAAGTAATTTGGCACCATAAGAAGCTGAATTTTCCTGTTCCAATTCCTGATAAATATTTCAGGTGATTGTAGGTATGAAAGAAAATACATGAGCTGTTCTTCAAATAGCTGAAAACACCTGGCAACAGTCCATCTCCATGAGGGCTTTAGTGTGATGAGGGTATGGATCCTGTGAATCCTTTAGTATGGATCCTATGCTCCTGCAGATAATTTGGTTCCCAGGAAGTAAATTTGAATGATGGATGGGCTTGGCAATAGAAAGCCTATAGCAGTACCCTGCCCAGCTGTCTCAAAGTTTACATCCTACAGGTCATTCTCACTGAATGAGAGGTAAGTGGCTTTTTCTTCTTACTATTAGCAAATTAATAGAAAGGCTGCTTGGGGCGGTTGTCAACTTGATGTAAATTAAGTAAGTTCTGAAGCCATCAGAGAGTCTTTCAGAGCACTTAGGCAGCTTATGTATGGCAAATGCCACTGTACACAAGGAGAAGTATTATCTGACTTCTGTGTGGCTGACAGACTCATGAGTAATTTACCAAGGAAAATATTTTTTTTTTTACTTGAATAACAATTTTAGACTTACTGTACCTTAATAATTGATGTCATCATCTTCTCTGGTTTGTAATATAAATGAAAGAATGTCACAAGTAATAAAATAAGAAAATGCAATAAAGGAATTACAGGAAATTGGTGTAATTTGCAAGCAGATGATGATATCAAAGTCAGTGAGGCAGAAAATACATAGTTCTATGCTTAGTCATATTTTTCCTGTTGCTGACAGCAATGAATTTTCTATTGGGTGTTGTGGTGGTTGGACCTCTTATTAGTATATTAGTACTAATTAAAATGTTAAAAGATCTCTTGGCTTCAATGATGTACTATACTAATTCCTGGCCAAGAGATCATAATACACCATAATGAGCAACTCATTGCTTTAAAACAAAATTCTGTGTGTTTTTTTTCAGTGACTAAATCCAATGAAAGAGGAACTAGGTTTGATTGCTCAGATATCTCACTCAGGTGGTAATTTCAAAAAGCAGACACTGGCCCTACTTTCTTTTGGGCAATGAAGCAGTAACAGTAGAAAAACTTAAGACAAAACTATTTTTCTTTTCATATGTGTGAATGGAACTACCTGCTTGTTAATAAATTCTCTCGCATCCATTCATATACTTAGAGATGACCCTCCCCCCAAAAAATTTTCTGTTGTCTGTCCTTTTTCTATCTTTTGGTATCAGTGATCTACCCTTCCCTATTTTATCTTTTCTTCCTTACTTAAGAAGTAACAAACCCAAAACAACTAAAAAGCCACTTGTACTATGGTAACTGCTTACTTCTAATGTATTTCCTCTAATTTTTTCCTTTAGGGTAAGAGATTTTATTTTTCTTATTTCTTTCCACTTTCTCAAAACATATCAATATGTATAAATTAATTGCAGCATTCAAAGACAACAAACCCCCAAAGGCTCGTAACTAGATTGTAGTCTGAAAACTGTAAGTAGAATGCTTTTTTTTCACTGCCCTTGACATGTCTATATAATTATTTTATGATTAATTATTTTTATTTCCTATTTTACATCTTGCTTGTTTGTGGTAGTGTTTTCCAAGAAAATGCATTGGAGATACCAAAATCACTTAAAAATACCATTTCATAATGGCACCCAAAAATGATACTTTCAATGGTGTTATCCTATTTATTGAGGAAAAATCATTCTCAGACAGTCTGGGGAATCCTGGACCAAGTCCACTCTTCCCAGAGCTCTGAAATGGGAATGTTGGTTGAAGCAGATTCAGGGAGAGCTGGGGCATGGATCACGGCACAGAACGGAATTAAAAATCCCCACTGGAGTCCACCTTTAACAGGAGAAATGCTCTACTGCCAAAATGCTAAGGGCCACTAACTAAACAGTGGGACAGAAAAAACCTTTCAAGTCTGTCTTTTGAGAGAAGGAGCACACATTTCAGAGAAAGGTATTTAAATCTTAAAACACATAACAAAACCAGCCAGCACCTTCAGAGAGGAATATTCACCTTTACAGGTACTTTTTTATAGACTGATAGCTAGTGTAAATCACCCATGTTGAAAGGCTGGAACCCTGCTGGCTACTGACAGCGATAGATCAAGGGAGAATTTCATGACTCTGCCAGGTTCAGAGGTTTGAAGCTTAACCATCAGTACAGGACCACACAGTGTATTTTGAATTAGCTCCTGGCAATAAATGAGCTAGTTTGTTAAATCCAGCTAAATATAAAATACATATGGGAAGTGGCGGAGCACCAAAGCATAGTCATCAACTGGTTCTGAATTGCTAATTTTTTTGCGATCACTGCTAAGTTAAACATACATTCACATCCTAAAATAAATGAAGGAAAAAAGACAAAGCACATAGGAAAAAAAAGAATAAAATATATATATACACAAACCACTCACGGCTCCTTTTGTGACATCTGGGACTGCAACTGCAGGGTGGCGAGTATATAAAAAATACTAAATGCTTCATGTCAGTTTTGTTTGAGTTGGAAGATTCTGTAGATTTTCCTAAAATGGTTTAAGTCAATGCCCAGTGTGCAATGAGGCTGGAAGGTAGAGCTACAGGTAAAGACAGGAGTGCTGCAGCCAGAAGTGAAATAAATACACATTTGTAACATCAGGTGTCACTGGTTTTATTTCCTCTTCTACTTTTTATTTTAGGCCATTTATGAAAAATAAGCAATATGGTCAGTCCTGCACAAGGCACTGAATGAGATTAACTTGGGTTCTTAACTAAGATGTCTAGTACAAGACTGTAATCACTGCAGGTCCTGTCTGTAGTAAACAGACAGAAAAAAATACTTCTAGAGGAGCACTCAGGTCTTAGTGAGCTAAATTCTTGCGTGTATGTCTCTTGGGACCCATAATTACTTGTTTTCCCTTTTTGGTGGAGAAAATAATGAAATGAGTGACAATTCCTAGTGGCTGAAACAGTTCAGGTAGCAAGTCTGTTCTCATATAAATACCTTGAAGAGGAATCAGCCTTTGGTGTATTTCTGAAGATTTTAAAGGATAAAATATGCTGAAGTGCTTTTCACCTAAGGACAGAGATATGAGTTCTAACCTAAGGACCAGGAAACATGAGAATAGATTGCAACTCTTCTGTATAAAAGTTGAATAAACCAAGGCATGTGTGAACTCTGTTATTTTTATAATAGGAAACATCTTCAAATATTTTTGTTTCGAAAGTTTTAAATATTAATTTTTAATTCTTCTAAATACTTTGAATATTCTGAAGTGTCTTCTCATGGTAATTTTGTGCCTGTGATAGTAATGTAGGACAGTTCTAAAATGTGAAATTACAGGTCCTGATCATGGAACTCGAGGTATTCACTTATAATCGTATCTTTTGTTATTTTGTAACCTACGTTCATGTCTATATCTGTTTCATAAGCAGATTCAATTAGGCCTATCTGAAGGTTTTCTCTATGTTCTTTGTAGAGCAAGCAGGTCACTTTTGAGTGAATGGAAATTTCTAGGGAAAAAACCGACAACATACTGCAAATTTGATAACTGAGAGAGTTGGGATTGTACTACCTGGAGAAGAGAAGGCTCCAGGAGGACCTTACTGCAGCCTTCCAGTACTTGGAGGGGTACTATAAGAAAGGTAGGGACAATCTTTTTAGCAGGGCCTGTTTCAACATGACAAGGGGCAATGGTTTTAAAGTAAAAGAGGGTAGATTCAGACTAGACAAAAGGAGTATTTTTTTTACAATGAGTGTGCTGAAACACTGTAACCTGTTGCCCAGAGAGGTGATAAATGCCCCATCCCTGGAAACATTAGAGGTTTTTCTCAGTCTTTACTGACAACCTCTCTCCCAACACCTCCCAAGTCAAAAAAACACAAGGCAGGAATCAAGGTGGTGAAGTCACTCCCACTCTATGTGAAAATCAGGTTCATGACCTCCTGAGGAACCTG
>JANHGN010024095.1:0-19045 GCA_024605025.1 Megaceryle maxima
CACCCCATGGTTAGAGTTACTACCAAGGAGTGGTGTGCAGACCAAGGCCACTGCTGGATCTTGTGCACCACATTGGGGGGTGAGGAAAATAATATGCTGCACCTGCAAGGAGAAGCAGAGGGGACAGGTGACCCCAAACTGACCAGTGAGGTATTCCAATGCATAGATCTCATATTCAGTGTAAAGCTGAGGGATCAGGAGGGTCCTGCTCTACTCAGCTCAGGTTTTTTTTTTTCATCCTCTTCCTCGCTTCTTCAATGGCTGGCGTCTGAGTAGGATTCTGTCCTTTCTGCCTTCAATCCCAGTCCATGTGTTCCTGAATCCAGCACCAGAATCCAACTCCTGAAAACAGTTCCTGTCTGCCACTGGGCCCATTCTGGGACTTTATGCTCCACAGCATCAGTGGTGACGATGATGAAATTGCCATGGGAGGGGGATGTTCAGTACTAGTTTTGTATATTCCATTATATATTCCAGGGTTTTTTTTAATTATTATTTTCATTAAAGCTATTTTAGTTTCCTTTTCTAACTGATAATCTTCTCCCCCTTATTTCCTTTCTCTTACCCTTTGGGGAGGGAGGGAGATTAACAGAGAGCATCTGTTACAGGTCTAGAGGGCTGTCCTGACCCTAAACCATGACAGTACTGATGAGGTACATCCAGGATACTAATTAAACATTTCTAAACTTTTAGAACCTTATTATTCCATCTCTGCAGTGCTAAACAAAGTTAATAGGAAAAGGCTTGAGAAGGGCACACATTTGATGAAAAATGCATTGCTGTAAAGCTTTGAACAAGCTTTGCAGTTATGGAAGGCATAGAGAAAATGAATGTCCAACAATCACCAGTAGGTGATGACCCTCAGCCAGCAGTGCAAGTGAAAAGCAACAGTGGCATAGATCAGAGCACATGGGGAATGAATCATGTGCAGGAATGACTCTGCACAGCAAGCTGTGGTGGGTTGGATAAACATTTTGCACAGTAAGTACAACACTTACTCTTCCGCACTTTAAGCAAAATACACTGACCTCAACTAAGCAAGGGGACAGGTGTATGGGTGCTGAATTAGCCTCCACAATAGGTTTAGAAATGACCACCTCTAAAAGACTATCTGCTTTTGATGACTCTGTCTTTTCAACCAGTGGACAGTCATCAAGAAAATGTGGCAGCATCACAAAGAGGCATGAGAGGCTCGTTTATCTGATGCCTTTCTCAACTTCAGTATTTTTGCTATGTTTGATTCCAGCTTGTGAAAATATGTAAATACTTTCATATGACAGATTAAATCATTTTTTTTTTTCTGGGAATGTTATTTTGTGTTTCCTTTGTTTATTGTTTTGGGGTTTTTTGTGTTTTTTTGGTTTTTTTTAAATCAGGGTATCATGCCCAGACATAGGCAATCTAATGAGTTCCAGCATTTTATTTTTTCAGTTATTACCTCCAAGTCAAGAAGATCATTTTCTGAAAGTGTACTAGTCTCAACTGAAAATGTAACTGAAAATTCCACATAATAGTCTACAAGATTATTCCAGTATGGATTATCTTTGATGATATTTACTTAACATACCCAATAGAGGTCAAAAGCTCATAATGAGAAAGAGACCTGACTCCAAATCAGATACCAGGCACCAGAACATTGCAAACTTCAGGCTGCACTGTGGGTTTGCATAAACTTTCCCTGAAAGCCATGTATCAACCAATCAATGTTTTCAGCAACTGCTAATTAGCACTATTCCAGACCTGACTGCATTATTAGTTGGTACTGCAGCATAATTCAGTTTAGCCTGTTTCTGTGAAAGAAATGTATTCTAAATAGAAGTCTAAGTGCTGTCTGGCGAAATTTTTTTTAAGTATTTTAACATCAGTGTACCCATGACAAATAAAGCCAGGTGAAGATCTGCCCTGTTTATAACTGTAATATATAAAGGTCAAGAAGGACCATTCTTAGAGAAACCAGTTTGCTCATAACTGGACCAATGCTTCTCAGAGCAGGTGTTTTAGACAGACAACATAACTCTCTGAGCATGACCCCATCTCTCAATGCAGTAATGAGTTTGAAAATAGCGCTCCAACTTCTGCCTTGGTATATCCCGAGGTGCCTGGTACATCCTACCTTGCCAGTGTATATAAAGCTTTTAAACCTGCTAATGACTATTATTGTCATAATCTGAAGGGCAAGTACTTTCTGCCAGACACTCTGACAAATCTGTCTTTATTTTCAGGACTGAGGCAAATCTCTCTCATTAACAGCATCCTCCTGGAGGTTTTCAGCCCCGTAGGAGTACATGCTCAGCATCTAGAAAGGAAGCAGCTGCCACGACTGTGAGCCTGCAACTCAACTCACAGGTCTCCCAGCAGAGCAATTGCCAATGCATGGTTGTCCCTTGGTGCCTGAGTAAATGCACATTAACCCTTTTTAAATGATTAATTTACTCTGATTTGCTGTGCTTAACTTTTATTTCAGAGATATATAAAGGCCACCACTGGCAAGAATCTTTATAGATGGAGGAAGAGATAGTATCCCTGATCCATCACATCATTTCTATATGTCACTACTCAGGCTTTCTAAGTGGTCTCTCTTTTAAGCAAAAACTTGTCTTGAATATCTCACTGGTATCTCTGGTAACACAATGTGAAAAACACTGTCTGCCTCTATAACACAATAAAATTGACCTATAGCCCAGTCTGCTTCTGCTAGCTGAAGGTTATTTTGCTTTGACATACCCTTGCAGTGTCCTCTTTAATTAATAATGTTGCTGCCATGTGTTATGAAAGTCACTCTTTTGCACATACTGTTATCTTTCCAAATTAGGCATTTTATAAGTCCTTAAAGTTTCAGCCTTAAGAAATGCATAGAGTATTTTCAATCAAAAGTCTAATCTATCTACATGCACAAGAGCTGAAAGATTTTTCATGCAAGCGATCGTATTCTTAGGCTTTTATTATTTCTGCTTGAGCAGTAAGCAATAAATATGTCTTGAGACAAGGGAGAAAGTTAATAAAAAATTGTCCTTTCCTTTTTGTGCTAGACCCTGTTTAAAACCAGTGTGTCTGTCATGAACAAATTAATTGGATTAGCTCTGCTTTCAGCCACAAAGGACAACAGTCTGTGTCACAAGCATATTTCTATAATGAACCATCAGTGCACTTGTATACTAGCAGACTGATCCTGAAATCTTATTCAAACAAGTATTATTATTAGCATTAAGATTACAATTCAGTTTGTGGGATATAAGTAAGAAAAGAGATGCATGTTCTAATTTTAGGTACACATTTTAAAAAGCCTCTGCACTAGTGAACTAATGAAATAAAAAAGACCTGTATGGTGAATGATAGTAAAGAATGGACACTTACCCTCACCAACCTCAACAACCAGAGGACAGGTCCTCACTGCCAAAAGATCTTATAATGGTGTCTCTGGAGATATTGTCAATGAAAATTTCACCATGGTCTGATAAGATGTCAACCAAAAGCAAAAAGCTTTTTAAAAAGAAATGGGACTACTTTTCCTAGGTAGAAAACAGGCTGCATTTTTGCCAGATAAATACAAAAATGTTTTTCTTTTGAAAAGAACACAATAACCACCTAGATATCCACCTTCCCTTCACCATGTTAATAACAACATTTTAAGCTGAGACTATTGCCCAGTCAGTTCTTACCCAACATGTTCATTTGTTATATATGCAAATGGTTTTACCCATCTCATAGTGTTATTTACTCCAGCTCTATCCTTTTCAACCTTCACTGATCCTCATTCATGTTTTGCAAAAATAATTTTTGCATTTTTCTGAGTGTTTGTACAATAACTCAATTCAGAATGGGTCTCTGGCTGCTACTATAACAAATAAATGAGTAAGAACCAGAACAGTCGTTCTTAAACTAAATTAAAAAAAAAAAAAAAAGGTTATCTCCTTTTTCAAATTACAGTGCTCTTTTGCTTGACTGTTGCTGGCAGTACTAGGGCAAGTAATATTGAAAGGCCTATAAATGTTTACTTTTGAGGGTATTATTATGCCAGGTCCTATACAGACCATTTGCCACAGAACCTTATTTGATGCTTTGCTTTCGGTTCAATAAGCACCATGCTTAATTAGAAACAATCGGAATTTTTCTTAATTGAAGTCCTGGGAAAATTGTTAAAAGGGGAATGACTTGTCCCTTAGAGGTCAATGAAAAATGACCTGTGAATTAGATCAAAAGGACAGATGTCTTCTTCTAAATGCACAGGCCCTCTAGCCACGACAATCTTTCTGTTGTCTGGGTGGTTGATTTCACAGTTGTTATTACTATCAATTACAGCTATTTTACCTTCTTCCATTACAGCAAGGGCTGAAGCTATTTCTTAAAATAAAGCCTTAACTTTTCATTCTGAGCATTGTGAAAACATGCACGGAGAGGCAATGAGAGTCTCAAGGAGCTTCCAGCTGAAGACTAAGCAGGAATGTTTATCACTACTCGGTGCACCCTGCATTTGTAGATTTGCAGCTGCAGTTGGATGGGACAGAGGCTAGTACTTTTATACCTGGCATGAATAACTATTCATCTAGGGTTCCATGCAGTTGGTGACTTCTGTATCCAAAGAAACAGCTCCAGAGAGGTTTGGGGTTGGGTCTGGAAGTCAGGGCATTCTTTAAAGAATCTATGTAGTAACAAACTGTAGTTTTGCATACACTTGCTTGCACAGATTCTTTGTTTCCCTTCTTTCTTCCCATGTTGTTTGTGAGCAAAGTAATGGGCAATGAATTACTAGTATCTGTAATATAACCCTTCCCACTTGCTGAAATCAGATACACCTTTCAGTTATGAGAGACATAAATCCTTATTAACTATTAACTACTGATATAGGTAGCATAGAATTATTCAAGCAATAAAAGAGTTTATTTTTTCCCCTCAGTTAGTACTAAATGAGTCCAGAGGGAACCCAGGAGTTCTCAGTTAAGCTCATTTCATACCTGTAGCAATAGCTTTAAAACCTAATCCTGGATATGTTTATACATTTTTAATAGAACCCCAATTTTACATACAATATCCTCCAGTGGCTTCAACTGCTGCAGCATCCTCCTGAACAGTGTTTCACATAATAGGCTCAGCAGGTTCAACACTTGATTATCTTTCTCCAGTTCAATATCTTCTCTTTTCCCTTCGTTATACACCGACAAGGGGACTATACATAGGTTCTCTGTGGAGGATGCCTCATACATGAACGTGCAAGTAATGCAGAATCAATGTTCTGGCTGAATCCAGTATTCAAGGAATTTAATTGAATTATTGAAATTCAGGGTTGAACCCCTGGGACATTGATCCTGTATTGTCAGCTTCAAATCCAAAGTGCACTGGCTGCTTGATAATGTGTTCATAGGATTTGCAGGAGAAGGGGTGGTGAATCAAAGCCTGTGACAGTATAGCTAACTGACAGAAAACAGAGAAACTGATGCTGAATACATTTAAAAATAAATCAATATAGACTGGCCTGACTGAACAATTCTGGCAATGCGTTGTGCTGGCATGGCTGCTGACTTACCAATTTAAGTGTAGGCTCAGGATTCATGGTAGCTGGAAAGCTGGAGAGGTCTGTCACTGGGGTGATGTATTTAACTTCCAGGACAGAGAATATTTGCTCATCTGTTTTCCTTGCCAGAGGCTAGAAACTATTGTTGTGGCTGCCAAGTGAAACAAAGGGGGATTAAAAGAGAAACAAAATGATAAAATAATACTTGCAAAAAGCTAAAAAAAAAAAAAAAATCCAAAGAAATGGCTTTCATTTAGATTGACATGAGCACAAATGCTTTGCTTATTTTCCTCATATATCAAAAGATCATTGAGAATTTTAGGCTAGAGTCAATAACAAAGTAAAAAAGAGAGGAGTTTAAAAACATTTCTGCAAAATAATGCTCAGCCTTTACCACCTCTCCTGAGTGTTACGTCACACACTTCCTCAAGTGAGACCACTGCAAAAAGGAGACAAAACAGAGGCAGCTGCAGGACCGCTCTGCCCCATTGTGTGTTGTTCCTTCCATTGTTTTCTCTCACCAGCCCACCTGCTTTATTCAATTTATTATTGTCTGCTTCCCTTGAAATGGGATCTTAGTACACTTGGCTGAGCTGGATTGAATGGTTGTCACTTCTGCAAGAGGAGGGCAGCTTTACAGCCTTTCTGCAGCATTATTCCCATTACTGAGAACAGACAATAGACAATGTGGGCTGAAGCCTTTCCCTTAGCCTTCCTTCCATCTCTAGCAGGGCCAGTGTGAGTCAGCATGAATATCAGCAACTCAAAGCCTTCAGGGCTGAGTCGCCCAAGGGACATGGTACTCTGCCCCTGTGGAGTCAAGGGGCTCAATACAGCTAAACCCACAGCGTGTGTACTTTTCTAGAACCAAACTACTCATGGGCATTTGTGCCTTTCTGGATGTACAGGACCCCTGACTCCAGTGGGAGCCAAGGTCATCCAGCAGTGCCATCCAGTGATTACTACCTTACAAAACTGCAGTGCATACATATCTGCTTAAGGCCAAGCCTTTGAGGAATAAAGTAAATGAGAGAGCAAAGGAGATGACTGGCACCTTTCACCTTCCTAAAAGCTCCTTTGAATGGGAGCAAATTGATGAAATGTGGACTTAGCGAGCATCTTTCAGAAGTCCTACAAAATTTGCTGCCTAGTTGATCATGATAGTAAGCTACCCAATCCTTAGAACTTAAATCTAAAATACAGAGTGTACAAGAGAACAATGGGTCACTGGAAGTGGTCCCATCACCTCTGGAAGACCCTGGAAAATTCATCCGCCTTCTGCAACAACTTCAACATAGAAGGAACAGTATTCATTATTTCTATATTTAATAAATAAATCAGATATCGTCTATCTGGTAGCCCAGCCACACCACCTTTTCTTACATTCTTGCTCCACCTACAAACATCTTGACACGTGCAATCTAAATTAGGGGTAACAGCCACATCAGATCAGTATGTACCCACATTCTCAAAATAGAACAGCTGCTGGAGTTAAGAGCTGCAGAGGCTCTTGCATGGTGAATTTCAACTTAACTCCCTGTGGGATAATGCACAGCTTTTTCTGCCCTGCACTTGGTGTCCACTTCTCACTTAATCAAAGGTGTTTGTGGCTAGGATTAAACCACAACAATGCTGTACAGCAAGACAGAGGGAAAAATACTGTAAAGCCAGAAGAAATCATTAGCTTTGAGGCCTTTAGGTTCTAGGTCTTAAGGCAAAGGCTGAGTAGTTACCCTCTCTACATTAAGATATATCATCATGTAATATGAGAGGAGTCTCAGATCAGAGTCCATCTCTCCACACTCCTGAAACTTATTGCCATGCAGATGTCCCTCTCCACCCATGGATCTAGAAGATATCAAAAGTCCACAGTTATTTTACAGTGTGACTTGCATTGTATTTGCTGAGAAGCTATTGTTGTCACTGCTATTCAAGTAATTCTACAAGCAAGAGGAGATTTTAAAATCCACTGGATTCAGTATGTATTAACAAACAGTTTTCTATGTTTTTCACCCTTCTTTGTTTGTCTGCTTCATTCTACCCCATTCATATTTTACTTCTGTGAATTCAGAATAACAAATTAATTGATTAGAAAAATGACACTCTGTAAGTGCTGACATAACAGACAAAAGAAGTGATGCTGAAAATGTTTCAAAATAAATAACCAGTGCTATGTCAGGGGACACTACTCTGAGCAGTCCTGGCAAAGTGTTTGCTGTGTTGGCATCATTAGTGTTATGCCAATATAAAAACAGGCAGGAGTTTTGGTAGGAAGAATGCTGAAAAATCTACACAGGGGTAAAGAATTTAGTTTTCAGAACTCCCAGGGCATGTCTATACTACTGTATAAAATGAACAAAAGTGAACATTCTCTGTGGCAAGAATGTGGCAAGGTAAAGCAGTGTCCCTGCAGCTAACCTCTCTTTCTCTGAATCCAATGTCTCTTCTGTTCTGTGCATTCAGGTTCACTCCAGATCATGCCCGGGCCCATGTTCTCAACCAAGCAACATATCAGGGAACTTGTTAACTATGAAATTAGCTGTGCAAGGCAGAGAAAGGACTTTGTGTCCTTCCCTCAGTTCATGGGGTTCACTCTTATTATTACCCAGGTAAAGAAACTGAAAATCCCTCTCCAACATAGAGTGGCATTTCTGTACTGCTGAGGAAAAGGAGCTTGTTTCAGAGTATTTGCATTTAGACAAAAAAACAAACAACAACAAAAAACCCACCCACACAAACAAACAAACCAAACAAACAAACAAAAAAAGAACAAAAAAAAAAAAACAACAACAGACTTCAAGTAATTTCTGTTTTCTCTTTCCACATAGCTCTCTGGGAGGTAGGAGTTTCACTTTTGGTTTTTTTTGTAATAATAATTATTTAATAACCACTGTTAATGAACCCCACTCTTTTTTTTCCCACTAAGGACAATAACTAAAGCTCAGTGAAATCAGTAGAAACACTTCTGAAGACCTTAACAGGAAATGGATCCAACTCTCATGGTCCTTTATTTCCCCTGCAGCATTTTTCTTTTTACATTGGTTCCTCTTTCCCTCTTTTGTTACCATCCAATTATCATCTTCATTAACATAAATCAAATACTAACATATGATTAGTGCATTCAAGTAAAAACAACAAAATACACAAAGATGCTAACAACTGTGAATTCAGAAAAATTAAATACGTTGAGCTGTAAAAGTTACTTCACTGAAAATTCAGTTACTTTGTAGTTAGAAGAAACTTTGCTTTTGGAGAATGCATTAAAACATTTCCTGCATACTTAGAATATTCTATGGTTTACATGGAATTCATTAACGTAGTCCACATATAGGAAGCCTGGGGGGGCTCTCTAATACACCAGAACAGTGCTGTAGATCTTCAGGGGGGGGAAAAAGCAGTCTGAGAAAATGATTGGTACTAGGGAACTGTTATAGCAACACGCTGTTTATTTTCACAAATACAATTTCTTTTTTACACTCCAGGAGGGAAAAGAGAAGAAGACAAAAAAAATAAAATCTTTGTTTTAAGTTGGTTGGTCTCAAGTGTTGTTAACTGCAAAGGAAAATGAACTCCCTTTCCTTCCTCTGTGCAACAGCGCAGAGGGAAATTACCTAGAAATGTGAATCATTTCTGTCCTGCTTTTGCTGAAATGAGACTGCTACTGCAGGGGAGTCCATCCCAAACAGAGCTATGTGGAATATCCAAAACAAAATTTAAAACACCCAGGACGCATGCCATTGCAACTCCCGCGACTGTGCAATTGCAGCGTTTTCTGCTAACCCTGATATATCCACCAGCACTAGGACTACATTTTCAGCTCTTCTGGATGTCAGGGAGAGCTTTAGCATAATGTGCATGAAGCTCTAGTGTCTTCAGTGTTCCTAACATGTTCAGTTGCATGCTCAGACATAACCATTTGCTTAGATATATGTCAATACCAGGTTGGTATTGACAGAAGAAATAAAGTTTTGGCTTGCAGGCAGCTGCCAAAGACAGCTCCAGAGTGTTTCCCAGCTATCAGCCTTCTCTGCACATCCTATCCCAATCCAGACTCCTTGCTCAACTACCCTCCTCACTGCTCCTCAACACCATGAGCAAACTTGGAATTGCAGGTTAGACAGGAACAATGGCAAACTCTTCCAGGTTCCCAAAGCAGAAAAACTTTCCTCTCAAAGAAGTAATAGCAGGTGATGAAAGTACTTTAGTGTCAGGGCAGCTAAAGTCAGGGCAGCAATGCAGAGTAGGGCGATTCAGGAGGTTAGGTAGTGGGGAGATAGACAGGAGCAGTGTCCTCCCCAGGAAGGTGGTGCCCCAGCCAGGCCATCAAAGCAAGGACATGGATAGACTGTTACACTGCAAGCTGGCCCTAAGCCCAAGCAGTCAGAGCCCAGGATGGGGAGTGATGCCCATGGGACCCTGACAGTTAACATAGGTAGATAGATCAGTATAGATAGATTTAATTTTTTTCTCCTTTCCATTGCTTAGTCTTTTGCTAATTTAAGTTTCATTGTTTTCATTTTTGCACATTGTTTTTTGGTTACTTGGATTTCAAAAGATTAGGTCTATATGTATAAGGACAATGTAGGTCTTTTTAAAATCGTGGTCTTGGTCTTTTTTGGCTTCATTTTTCCAGATCCATGCCTTGCTTTGGGACACTTTTCATCACTGACTGCAGCTCTCCATTATAATCAACCACAATATCAAATCTCTTTCACTAAAAACATTATGCATTGAAAACAATTCTATTTCTTACCACTGCTACTTCTATCGTGATTTTTCTAGAACATCTTTTATTAGTTTCTATGCTATATTTATTATGTCCTATTTATGTCAAAATCATCCCTTGGCTGTAATGGGCCTTCTTTTTCTTTTCTACCTACTTTTATCATATCTTTATACAAATAGACCTAAAGTGCTTTTGGTTTTTATTTTGTTATGTTAAACAAATTGACAAGCTTTATCCACAAAGCAGACTTTCTGCTCCTATAGCAGTACTATTAACTCTTCCTCTCTCCACCTGCTCCATTAGGAGTTTAACTTGTTGAGTTTTTATGATAGGAGTTCTAAACTCTATACCAGATAATATCTCACCAGTGCAACTTATAATTAATATTTAATGCTTTCATTTTGTAAAAGCCTCACTGGATAGATCTGAGAATTGTATTTCCATTTTTTTACTGCTACATTCACCTGGGTGGTGCATAATAATTCTTTGACTGGCTAATACCCCTAAGTCTTCCTGTTTCAACCAGTGGGCCTTAGGATGATTGTAGAAGCTGTGATTGAAGAAATTCTCATTGCTCCCTATGTTCATTACCTTGCATTTCAAACTAATTAAATCACATACATTGTCCCAGTTCTCAGGCCTATCTATTTCTTCCCATGTGACATTCTGATCATCTTCCAAATTGTTAATGTCTGCTACATTTGGATTTCTTGAAAAAAGTATTAACACATTCCTATTTTTCATACCCAAGAGACAAGATATTGCTGATATTTTCCATAGCATTTGGTCTGGTACTGATTCTTGAGGAATTACATCCAACAATAGATTTTTATTTTAGCAAACATTTTTGTAGTTCCTGTGCTAATCTACCTTTTATTCCAAGTCCATAATAATTTTCCACATACATTGACTCCAAGCAGATCAAATGCTAAATTAATCTCTTCAGGCAAGCTCAGTTATTGAAGTTCAGTCTGATGCAATACACTTGCTAATTCATGAGCCACTGTACCCCCTTTTTCATTCATGTCACAGAATTATTTGTGATAGAAGGGACCTCTAGAGATCATCTAGTCCAACCCCCCCAAACCAAAGCAGATTTGTCTACAGCACATAGCACAGGATTGCATCCAGGTGAGTTTTGAAAGTCTCCAGAGAAGGTGTCACAACCTCCCCAGACAGCCTGTTCCAGTACTTCATGTGTAGAACCTCCTGTGTTCCAGCTCGTGCCCATTGCATCTTGTCTCATCACTAGGCACCACAGAAAAGAGCCTGGCTCCATCCTCCTTGCACCCACCACTAAGATATTTATAGACATTGATAAAGGTCTCCTCTCAGTCTTTACTTCTCCAAGCTAGGACTATATAGTCACAGTTGTCTCAATCTTTCCCTGTAAAAAGAGGTGTTCCAGTTCCCCAGTCATCTTTGTTGCTCTCCAATGGAGTCTCTCGAGTAGTTCCATGTCTCTCAAACTGGGGAACCCCAAACTGGACACAGTATTCCATATAAAACCTCACCAGGCTAGAATAAAGGGGGAGGATGACCTCCCTTGAACTACTGGCCTCTCTTCTTAATGCACCCCAGGATACCATTGGCCTCCTTGGCCACAAAGGCATATTGCTAGCTCATGGTTAACTTACTGTCTACCAGATCCTTCTCCCCAGGGCTGCTTTCCAGCAGGTCTACCCCTAGCCTGTATTGATGCATGGGGTGGTTCCTCCCCAGGTGTAGGACCCTACATTTGCCTCCTCCATGTACTGTACTCCATGGCAGTACAGCCCTCTTGTGTGTCAGCCATTCGTCCCAGTCATGTATCACCAGTGAACTTGCTGAGGATACACTCTGTCCCCTCACCTAGGTCATTAATGAATAAGGTGAACAAGAACAGAGCCAGTTCTGCTGCTCTGGGGAAACACCACTGGCTACAGGCCTCCAACTCAACCCTGCACCATTGATCACAACCCTCTGAGTCCTGTCACTCAACCAGATCTCAATCTACCTCACTATCTACTTATCAAACCCACACTTCATGAGTTTCCTAATGAGGATGTTATGAAAGATAGTGTCAAAAGCCTTGCTGACATCAAGTTAGATGACACTGACTGCTCTTCCCTTATCTAGACAGCCAATTATGACATGAAAGGTTATCAGATTGGTCAAGCATCATTTCCCATTGGTGAATCCATGCTGACCTCCCTATAACTCTCTTCTCTTCCACCTTTTGAGATGACATCCAGAACAATTTGTTCTGCCTTGTTCATCAGTGGGCCCACATTTTCCCTGAGTCTTCCTTTTTCCATTGATATACTGGAAAAAAATCAAGGGGTATCTTTTTGATACCCCTTGATTGGAATGAGATCATTGCCCTGTGACTGCACACAGATCTCTAGTTCTTCCTGTTTGTTCCCCATACTGCACACGTTAGTGTATAGGCATTTCAGAGAGGTGGTCAAGCATGCAGGTTTCCCTGGAGAAGAGTGGGAGGATATACCATAACTATACACAGCCCCAGGCTGGTTTACCTTCTGGTTCTTGTCTTTAGAGGTAGCTAAGGAGCATTTGTGTCAAGTCTAATAGACCTGGTTTATTCCTCAGGTGGAGACATTGACATAAGCATTTCCATTTTGGACCCCACCCCCCAAATCCTTCAGTTTAAAGCTCATTTCACTGATCTGGGCAGCCTGCTACCAAAGATTCTCTTACCTTTTCCAGACAGGTGTATCTTATCCCTCCCTGACAGGTTATACTCTTTGAATAATGTCCCACTGACAGAAAAAACAAAGCCTTCTTGATGGCACCAGCCATGTAGCCAGAAGTTGATGGGCATTATATGTCTATTTGTGGCTACCCCCTTTCCTCCAACTGTTAAGACTGAGGAAAAAATAACTTCTGCACCTTTTTTTTTTTTTTTTTTTTTTTCCCCTACCTGTACCCCTGGGGCTTTATAGTCCTCCTTGATTCTGCTCAGCTTCTAGTGCACTGTCATGTATGCCCACATGAAAAGAGTAACAGGGTGTAGTAGTCCATGCTTTTGATCAGTTGTGGTGCCCTTTCAGTAATGTCTCTGATATTAGCAGATTTCTCACAACTGTCAGGTCAGCAGATGGGTGCCTCAGTGCCCTTTAACAGAGAGTCACCCACTACAAGTACTCATTTCTTTTTGTGGTGTTTACTGCATGCTGCTTTTAGTTACTACCTGCAGCCCTTGTTTGTGGCTGGCTGTGTTTGTAACTGTGGAAGGTGGAGACTGAAGGGGAGTCCTGCTTTTGTTGGTCATCAGTGTCTACGGTGCCTCATGCACGATGGAGTCCTTGGCAGGAATGTGCTTGCAAAGCCACCTACCTATCTCCATCTCAGCCCTATCAATACTATGCAGCCGTTCAACAGTTTCTTGTAACTCTGCCACCTGACATAACAGGTCATCAGCCTGTGCACACCTTGTGCAGGAACTGACCTTTTCACCAGGAGCAGGGTTTGGGCAATCCCTGCAGCTACTGCCTGGATTGAGGTCTCCTTGGGTACCAGTTCTGGCTGGGTGGACACACCAGACATCACTGGGGCTTTCTCTGAAGGAGCAGTGGCTTTAGTCCTGAGACAAGTACCCACCGTTTCGGTGGAGCCCCTACGCTTGGCTGTGGCCCACAAGGAGACTTCAGAGCCCTCCCTGCAGCTGAGGAGCCGCTGCGATGCCTCTTCGACTGCCGCAGAGCCTCAGCGCCCTGGCCTCGCGCAAACGCCTGCACCGCCCCTCGCTCCAGGCCGCTCGCGCTCCGCGGGCAGCACGGGATGGCGAGGGGGGGAAGATAAGCGCTGGCTCAACCAGGGCCGCCTCAGCTGCCGCCCACAAGCTGCCCGCCCTCCTTTCTTCCAAAAGCCCCCCCAGAGCGACCAAAAAGAGACCTTTGCAGACCCTTTTTATCACGGTTACTCCTCCCCAGTGCGGACTCACCATACCGAAGCTAGTCCCTCGGCGAGTAAGCACCATCATGTGCGAGCTGCTGTGCCGTTTTGCCCGCTCTGCTCGCCCACGTGACGCCCTGGTTGACACCCACTCGCCGCTTGTTTACTCAGCGCTGCCTGAAGGTTTCTTTGTCGGGGGGCTGGAGGTTTCGTCGAGTGCCGATTGTGGCGGTCAGGGCTCGTTTAGATCTGCCGCCGGTGCTGCTGCTCTGCCCGGACCACCTCAGCAGCCTCCCACCAGCTGCCGGCCCTGGCAAGGCCGCTTTACCGGCTTCAAAAAGCTCCCGAAGAGCCCCGTGCCGGCCCTTTTGCCGCGATTCCCTTTCCTGGTGTGGACTGACCCGCACTGCAGCTGCTCTCCTCAGCGAGTGCCATGTATGTCCACGTATTTAAATATCCTTCAAAATTTGTATTTAAGCTTCATATACAACTGAGGTAAAATTACTGGGTTTCGTTGGGCCATTTCTAATCCCTTTCTTAAGACACACCAATATAGTTTCCCTCTAGCTCTGCATTATATCTCTACCAACAGGTAGTTGCCACTTCCAGATTCTTCCAGATGTTATGTGCCATCCTTTCTTCTGAGTCATCCTCTGGTCCAAGCCCATGAAGCTCAGTTGTCTCAGAAGGCCACACTGAGAGGAAAATTTCCCACAAAAGCAGGCCCAGCACTGCTGGGCTTTCAAAGGGTGAGCTGTGTGCAAGCAGGTCTGGCTGGTTCAGTGAGGGAGCGTGGTTACCAAACGGGCTCAGCCACCCTTATTGCTCTCAACTGAATCTCCTAGGAAACAGCAAACTGAAGCTGAATTATCTTTTCCCTGGAGCCTGCCCTACCTTCAGTCCTACAAACAGGCTCAAACAGTCAGCCGCAATAATATAGACCCTTGCACTCACCATGCTGCCTGAAGAGATGCTGGGAGCACTGTGTAAGATGACCCCAGCTAAAGATTCATCCTATAGATGTGGGGTTTGCCCCTGGAGGGGGTGATCTAGCCCTGTGCTGTCATTACAGACAGGGAAGATAAATGCAGAGAGGAGAATAACTGGCAAAAGGCAGGTCCTGAGAGTGAAGCTCTGTAGGAGGTAACACAGCTGTGTAGAAATAGTGTGCACTGAGTGGGGACTGCAAGCTCCGAAGATTTCTTTCCCATTTACAGAGAAATTAAATTCTGCTGAAGCTTTTACTTCACCATTTCAATAAACCCCATTTTTTCCAAAGCCATTATTGAAAATATGAGACTATTTATTGATGAATATGGCTTTTCAATTCAGGGTTGTCATCTTATCATGGATGATAGAATGAAATAAACAGAAAAAAGCATTTTAATCATATTTTTGTAGATTACATCAAATCCAAAACATAATTTACATATACCATAAAAAACTAGATAGAATTGATATGATATTATGAACAGGCAATGCCATTTTTTAATCTTCATTTTAAAAACACTTGCCTTGCTGATAAACACCAATGCAATTGTCACAGACACAGATCTTTACTCTCTGCTCATGAATAACATCAGGGCCAAATGAGAATTCTCCAACTCTTTCACTTTCTGTGTACTCACCCAGTTTCTGAATTTCCTCTAATTGCACCTCTCCTCACTAAGTGGTCCATAATCCAAACATTCCTGATGCCAAACGCACTTAGCTCCTGAGTGGCATGTAACCACCCCTGTGCCAGGTGACCATTCATGAGCTGAGGCAAGAAGGGTGTTCAATAAAATGGACGACACATGCTAGGATCTGTAAAAAAAATTTAATAACACATAGTGCCTGCCAGAAAACCTTGAAGTCTAAAAGCCTTCTTGCTGTAAACAGCTTGGCACTTACATAGACTGTCAGAGTGTGTCTCTACCCATTCAAGGATCTAGCCCAGTCCATAAAATTATCCATGTGCATAACTGCTGATGGATTCAGAACAGCAGAGGCAAATCACTTATAAATGGATCTCACAGATGGCAAAACTGTTTGAAGAAGATTCCTCTTCTCCACTGGTGTGAAGTTGACTCTGAGGTACATAACTGCTGAAGCCTGAGAGAGGGCAGACAGCAGTGAAAAAAAACAACCAAAACAAAAACAAAAACAAAAACAACAAAACAAAAAAACAAAATAAAAACATTTAAAAAAAAGTAAGGTGGTGGCCATTTGAGCCTCACAGCCTGAGCGTGGATGAGCCAAAGGCATCACCAAGGCACTTCTGGCAGCATGCTGCACCCAACAGCCAGAGTTTATGCAGTTGGTATAGGCTTCCAACTTGAAAACAGAGAATTTGGAGGTGTTCAAAGTTAGAGCAGTGGCCTTCATAAAATTGTACTCCATCTTTTACATTTAATTTCAGGAGCTGAATACAACTTTCAGAGTGAGTTCTGCTTACAAAAGGCTATTACGTGATCCGCCAAAACAAGCAACGAATATTGTTCAGAATGTGTGAATTACTGTTCTTAGTTTTTCAACAGTGTACCACAGCCATTTTCCTGAAAATACAGTTACCACAAAGAAAAATAATGTTAAGATGCACTGAGATTTACAAATGTTTTTGTATCTGATTAGATTTACTATGAATTCCCCAAGGCTTCTCTTTGCTTTCTGGTCTCTTTAGTTTGAAAGATAAACAAATTGAATTGATAATTTAACAATCCACATGATTTTCTCTTCAGAAGAATTAACATCACATGTAGCAAACTGAGACTTCATGACATTTAAAAATTTTTAGTAAATAAAGTAAGATTTAAAAAGCAGAGAAAGCAATGTCCATGAACTCTTCTTCATTACCATAAACCTTTATGTTAAAAAAAAAAATAAATTGAAGTGTGCAACACTGGAAATATTTCTGCACTTTTGGTTCAAGTCACAAAATATGTATTTCCTCATTTATCCTCACTATTTTAACAAACAAAATCTCAGTAATATAGGGAGAGTATTCATGCATGAGCTGTGCAAACATAGCACAAAAGAGCAAGACTTGCAGTGTTCCAGGCAAGTATTTTGTCTGGTTCAGTTTTCATGTTGTTTAGACTATTGGGTGTTTAGGTTCTGTGATAATAGGCTCTATGTTGAAAAAACAAGTAAGGCACTATTATCTAGTTTGCTGGGAGATAGATAGATAGATAGATAGATAAGGCTTCTATTTATCTAGGTTCCCAAATACTTTTTTACTTTTCAGGCCTTTGCTGACTGTTCAGCTAAAAGCAGAAGTTGTCAGCCTTCTTATTTCCCATATGTGCTGTGTTATGTTATAGATTTCTTATTTTGATAACTAGCAGGCATTCTAAAAGAGGTCATATCCTTAGACCCTGGCACAAGGGTCGGGAGTTAAATTACTGAATATGACTTCTGGAATATTTTTGGATTGCTATTGTAAAGGGAGAAACTGCATTTTTTTTAAGCCTGGAAATTCTTTTTTCTATAAATGCTGGAAATACCCAAGTATCTATAGGAGAAAGATTAAAAATAACCAGAGATCTCAACAGTACATATATGCATACACCTCTAAATATGCCTAAATGTGATTTTGTTCCTAGACTGAACCTTAACCACTGGTTATTAAGCAGTAGTCTAACCTATAGTAAATATGCTATAAATACAAGACTTTTTCCTCTTGTAGATGTTACAGCAATGCAACAGGCTATTGTGAATAGATGTTGCTTCATGTCAGCACTTTGGACTGTACCTTCATTGAAAAATGGTGGGTATTTCTGTCAGCAGGGCATATGCCAACTAGAGTAGCCAACTGACCCCCAAATCTAGCAGGCAAGGTGATTCTCTTGCATCTTTACAGTATTCTTACTGAGATAGCCAGATGAGGCCACCTCCTGGCCATGGTTCACTTCCTGATAAAAAACAGTGATTTGTGGGCTTAATTTACATTTTACAGGAACATGGCTAAGACATGGCAAGTTATGCCTTTTGTCGGTTTGTTTAAGGGAGCCATTAGGGTGGCATATATATTAACCATGATCTCCTAAGGGCACAAGCAAAACAATTTTTGTATGGAGACAATATCTTTTATTAACAACTGATACACGGTTAGACTGATAACAGACTCAAAAGCCTGAAGTGACCTGAAGAAAGACAGTTGTTCCTAGAAAGATGTCCTTTTTTTGTTGGTCTGATAAAATATATTCTCTCTTCCTAAAAGCTTTGCATTAGCTGTTAGTCCTGTTAGTTCAGGAGTCTTCCCAATCTTTCCAATACAGGCATGGCTTTAGAGTGGTGCCAGGTTTCACTTGTACCAAAGGTGCTGCCTTATCTTTTTTCTAATGCTACATAGTGCAGGTTGCTGCTCGTCTAGGCAAGATGTTTTGTATCTCTTTTGGAAATTATTCATATCCAAAAATACAGATCTAACATCCTTCTTCTGATATAAGCTTATGCTAAGCAATCTCTCCACACCTCCCAAAATTATGTGTGCCTGTATCTTTATGTATTCTTTGATCATATTGAAAGGAGGAATCCATTGTGCTTGTTTATTAGCCCCAACAACTGTGTTCAGTACATGGGTGGAAACATCCCCTTCAGCATTTTAATTACAAATTCACACTAGGGGTTCCTTTGTGTTCTGAGAGAATACAGTTCTTTGATTACACGAGACCTAAATGGCATTTCAGAATATCAGCATTAATAACTCATTCCTACAGATCCACCAGGTAGAATTAAAATTAGGAAGAAGGGTTATAACTTGTCAAACTAGGTTTCTAATTAATGGAGTCACTTGTGTTAAAACAACTACTCGCTCCTTCATATGCTGTGCTCTTTCTGATGTCACATGATGGAAATCACAGAATCACAGAATGTCAGGGGCCAGAAGGGACCTCAAAAGATCATCCAGTCCAACCCCCCTGCCAGAGCAG
>JANHGN010024095.1:28028-39112 GCA_024605025.1 Megaceryle maxima
GAGCCGCCTTTTTTTTTACCCAGGAGGTTGTTTTTTGTTTTCTTTCCCGGGGTCGGGGGGGGGGGGGGGGGGGGGGGGGGGTAGAAAGAGGTGGGAGGAGTGGTAGAGCAGCATGGTGGGCACCTGGCAGCCAGCCAAGGTCACACCACCAGAAATCTTTGTGTGATTTTGTTTTCACTGTGTAAATTCCAAAAGTTGTTTAAAACTCAGGTTAACGTTGCATACATTTTGATTAATTAGGTCTTACTGTTTAAAGTTGCAGCATTCAGGAGAGAGTACAAACCGAGTACAGGAGGCTACAAATGGTATTTTATGACAGGGGTCTTTGCCAGCAGTTCTGGGATGCAGTCCTGCTCCCACACCAATGGAAGCATTGGGGTGGTTTTCAGCTTCCAATGTCATTCATTCCCCATCTGAACATTGCTGTGCTGTTCCTGCCTGATGAGATCCTGGCACATTGCCATTAGTATCCATGATACCGTATGAAAAATTTAACACATCATCTACATGAAACAGCCACTGGATAAAAAAAGAAAACAAAAAAAAGCCACCAAAAACCTGAAGAAGGTCTGCAATCCAAAACCAATCTTACTCATGTGTGTGCACTATCCCCAGGGACATATCACAGTGATGTTTTTCACGTTTCCTGGCCCATGGGATCTTGCCATTTTTGTCTGCCCAGTAACACATCTTCAAGAGTGAAGACTGAGCTCCCTTCAGAGTATCACACCCTGGAAATGGGAGGTTTGTGTAGGTTGTAGATGCACATGTGCCAGGCTCAGTTCTTATGCTCCAGTCACACCAACATTTGACAGCTGTGGGGATGTTGGGATTGTGCCAGCAACTGCACTTTAGATGCACTCAAGCTCTGAGCTCACCTTTACCCCAAGTCTCTGAAGAAAAAGAGGAAATGGCTTGGTTTCAAAATCCAGTCTTGTTGTCTGTACCTGAATGGCCCAACCCACCTGCAATACAGCTTTCAGGAAAATACAGGATGAAAAAGCAACAGTGTGAGTGTGATACCCCATTACTTGTTTTGGGAAAGACAGATATGCACACCCCAGGATGTTCAATCTGTCAGCAAGACCTGAATCCCCAGGAAGACAAACAGCTTATCAGTGCCTCAATCACCCTCCCAATTTGCTATGCAGGAACACTCTCAGAGGTGCTGTCTGGCAGTGCCTTCACCATGCTTCTGTTGTGAGCTCCAACCAGGGATACCACAACTGCTACAAGAGACCAGAGGTTTGCTTTAATCCTTCCCTTCTCCCAGACTACCTTCTGTACTGTCATAAGGTGGCAGAGATGTGCAGAGGTGTCCAGAAATCACCTGTATCTGAGGAGATACAGAAGATTCCTTGCATTCAAGGGATACCCCACAGGGGGCTCACGGACTCACTCACAGTACAGCAATCCCCTTACACATCAGGGAATCTGGCCTTTACCATCAGTTCACTTGCCAAGTTCCTTTTTCTGCTTTGAAAGGATATTTTTTGTTTAAATGGGTAAACAAACAAGCGTATTTGCCATCCCTTCCTCTCTTCAAATGCATGTTGGTTTGGAAAATGTTTTTTATTACAAGCTACAGGGTATAATTTTGTGGGATCCCCTATGTTTCTCTATTGGCAGCATATCACTGAAGTGTACTTAAAATAAGGCTCTGCTATGAAATGCCACATGCTGTTTAAGCACTAGCAGCACACTTTCCACTGCCCTGAACATAAACAAAGCCAATCTCTGCCCCAAAGTGATTACAGAAAGGGCGTTCAACAACCAGTCACTATACAATTGGTATCACTTTGCTGCAATCTTGTAGCATGTCCCAAAAAAAGATGCGTGTTATGCACAATAGTTTGGTGGGGTTTGCTCCACCTTTCTCACTCAAGAGTTTTATCAACTCCTACAGTATCTTTAAGCCAGCTTCAAAGGGAACTGCAGATTGAAAGCAAGTCAGTGACTGAATACTGCATTGCCAGTCACACGCACATGCAAGATGTCATATCTTAGGACACTGGTACAAGATCACACAGACATCATCTCCCTTCATCCCTTCCTTCACCAAGCACTGCCTCTTACAAGAACCATTTATTTCTCTTGTACATCAAGCTCTCCACCTCGGCTTGCCAACCGAAGTCAAGAATACAGCTCCATACCTGAAGGGTCTTCTTGCCTCCATGATCATTTTTCACTCTGGCCATTTCTGCTGCCTGTTTTTACCTGTCTTTCAGCTGTGACTGCGGCAGCCCCAGCCCCGCTGCTGCTCGGGGCCAACCGTGAGCAGGCTGTGCCACCTAGTGGCCTTTGGGCAATAAGCCGCCGCTGCTCGCGCGGAGAGCTCGTGCTAGACGTTAAAATCTCCTCTCTCATAAATATCTACTTGTTAAACTTTGACTTCCATCTTAAAAGGCAGAAAATTAAAATGTATACTTCTGTCTCAAAACCACGGTAATTAAACATAACCCACAGGTGCTATTTTAATGATGCCAGTTCTGCAGACTCACAGGCTAAGCAAATACAGTTTGTTGTTAACTAATTACGTTGTCTTAATTTGCTGATTTAAAAAACTTAAATATCCTGAACAAATAAAATCATTATCTTGGATTTCTTCACCATACCTTCTGCCTCGCACCATCTGATGCCCAGCACTGCGGGTTTTGCTTCACGGAGCAGCATTCAGTGAGTGCAGCGAGACTGTGGCAGCCCTCCTGCACCAGACCACAATTGGCTTTGCAAATCCTCTCCCTAGCAAACCCGGAATATTCACACAATCCTCACTAACAATGTCTATTAGTGACTTTAAAAGGCTTGAACTTGTCTCCCTGTATTACCTTTTCAACGTGTATCTTAATTAACCAGGGAGGAAGCATCGTTGAGACACTGTTTCTTATTGAACGTAGCTGAGCTAATTTCCCTCCTCACTCTAAACAAGCAGGCAGGCAAGGCATCTTCTCTTTCACGGAAAGCACTTCACATCTGTCAGTGACACCGTGGCCAGTGTGAAACTTTCATCTAACTTTATCCTCTCAAAAATGTAGAGTAAGAAAACAAAATTTATGCATCATTTAAAGATGCCCCAGGACAGTTTTGAATTATGCAATCCACAGTTATGTGAGCTGCTGCTGCTTAAGGGATTCTTTGGCTCTTTCGTGACACTGATCAATCCCCTCTTAGTTTTATTTAAAAGACCTAGTCACTGAAGCATTCAAACCACATTATTCACATCATTCACTCATGTGCCTGGAAAACAATGCAAATAAACACATAAGGAAGAACGAAATATATGCTAATTAGCTACACTTTTCACAGGTTGTCCCCTCTGATTAGAAATCACTCGGGAAGGAAATAATAGGAGGATTAAAGCCAGCTTTCAGCCTATTTTAAGGCAGGTTCAGGTCATTGCCCTTGTAATTCACAGGGTGGGTTCCTCAGGTGCAATCAAATAGCATAGATTGAGCCTATTGTGCAAAAGGTCTGTCACTCTGTGAAAGGCATGTCTTTGGCCTGTGTTTAGCAGTCCACAGGCTGTTTTAGATTACACCAGCCTTTAATACCGCAAGGTGCCCAAAAAATAGACCAAGCACACATTTAACAGGGTGCATCAGCCACCACACCATTTACTTGGTCATATCTCTGTTTCCTAGCAAAGCCAGCAGCAGGGCTCAGGAGTGGCATGGAGTGTCTGTATCATTTCTGTGTGATAAAGGCACGCCCAGCTCTCCAGGGGCTTAATTATCCGGGTGTGATTTAAAGTGATCACTGGAGAATCTGCTCCCAACAATGCTGCATGTCAAGGCTTGAGAGGGCAGGCAATTTTCAAATGATCACAGCTGGGATATTTGTACAGGAAGATTTCAGAGCCATATTAAACTACCTGCCCTGAAAATCCTGGTGCTGAATACAGACATATGTTATTGATTTTGGAGGACTCAACTCAAATTCTACAGCCCACCCTCAGTTAGCCTCGTCCCCTAGAACCAGACATGGAAAATGATTCTGTCAACCTGATGCTTACCTCTCCCAGAAGGAGCTTTAGCCCCTCGTCTCCCTCCTCTCCCAGCTGCAATCTGACTTTTCCCTAGTACATCCTGCAAGATTATTTACTACTGTTAGAAGAACATTAGGGAGCAAATCCTAAGGGGGGACTATGTCCTAAAATCCAGATCCAGCTTCCATCCTGAAAACACAAGTGTCCTCTCGCACTCATAACAGGCAAATAAATGCTAATGCAACCTAGAGGCTGTTGCCCTGGACTAGTATGCCATAGACCTGGATTGCAGCCTTGTTCTGCCTCTGGCTTACTTCGTAAGCATTTTCTTCACTCTGCACTCAATTTTACAGTAGCTTCTAGCTCAGGCACTTAGGCATCTGAACTGCCAAATGAGGTTTTGAAAGGTATGTTCGCATTTGCATATATTTTCCAAGAACATGTCTTTATTTATGCCTCTCTCTAGTAGTAAATTTTAATCCTGCTAACAGCAGGAATAAATGTAGTGGGCAGAATAAAGCAGACTCTTGGAGCTTAACTTATTTTTCTTATTCTCTTCAAACAAAGTGTAGCCTTTCAAGCTTCCATTTAAAGGACAAAAAAATCTCTACATTGAAAAAAAGGCTTTTTTTGCTAAGCCATAGACAAACTTATATGCCTCTGTAGAAAGGGGAAAGGAGATTGAAACAGCCTTAAGACAACTGAAGTATCTTTTATTTCCTATACTATTTAACGATGGTTGCTATTACTTTCAGAATCTAGTATTTTGCAGGTAATAAAAAGAGTGAAAATCAATCACAACAACAGAGCACACCTCCCAGAGGACAAAAAATCTTCAGTATATAACTGACTGCCAGAAAGCAAGTGTTAAAATAACCTGCATCAGGTAGAAGTGCTGCAATAAGAAATGGAGACAAACCACAGAACTATAAAAGAGACAGCTCACATTTTAATTGAAGAATTGAACATCGGCTGACAAGTCGGTGTGCTCTGTTTCCATAGGTGCTTCCGAAAGGCTGAGCTGCAATGCATAACACCCAGTTCAGACTGCAGTGTTCCTGGGAGGTTTCAGGGACACAAAATGCTTTTGTTGTTGTTAGTTAGGCATCAGCAATCCACCAGAAGTGAAAGTCAGGCTTTCCCCACTGGGCATGCTTGGGAAGCTGACACAGAAATCTAACTGGAAAAGGTGTAGAAAGGAAAATTAAGCAGAAGGTTTTACAGAGTCTTAGTGAGAAATTGTCATCACTCCTTCAGGAGAACAAGGCTGTAGCTAAGGCCTTGATACTAATGCCATTAAAGTCTTTGGAAGTTTTAGAGATACTTGAATAGCGGAGGGTTTTCCACCCCCTCCAGTTTTTCTCCCAGATCCAATTAATAAAAAAAGAAATTGACTGATTCACCTATTGTTCAGGTCTCGGTTGCCTTGTCATATCTAAAGCTTGCTCCTCAGGTCTGCAGAGCCATATAGCATCTATCACACTTCTGAGCACTCCATAAATAAATAGTATGAATTGTAATGAGAATACTAATGAAATGTGTAGCTTTTTGATTGAAAACTCTCTCATCTCAAGCTGTATTTTTAAAGGAAAATTAAAAGGATGAATTGTAGCACCTGATGTCATAAAGCCTCCCGAGTTAATGTATTGGTTGCCATGCCACAGTATTACAGAAATACTGATATTTTATATGTGGTACAGTCTTGTAATTTGAGAGGTATTCCACTGCCAATTAGAGATGCAACATCTGCCACTGGCTAGGCAAAATTGCACTTAAAAATAAATAAAAAAAAAAATAAAAAAAAGGAAAAGAAAAGAAAAAAAGATGTGAAAAGGAAAAAATATATTAGACAGGCAGAAACACTTTCAACATGCTTCACAAGATCATTGAGGGGATCCAGCAGGGCATACGCTGCTGACAGGGGAGGCTGGCAGAGAGGGAAAGGCAAAGAGCTAAAAGAGCTGCTGAGTCCAAATGCTACCTTCAGACTGAAAACATGTATTGCTATGTGGCGTACCCAGTAAATGAGACTCAGAGGATTAAAACATCACATCTAAGGCTCTGCAAATAACTGTGATGGGTGAAATTAACACCTGTGTTTCTGATTCTTCTTGGTGTCTTGCTGTATGACTGCCTCATGTAGCAAAGAAAAGGGTTAAATGAAAACCATAGAAGCAAGCGACTTCAGCTGATGTCTGACCTACTGCAGAGATTTCTGTGGAGATCTGCCATGGGAAACGGTAGCAGGGCTCAGATGAGGCTAATTGCTCCATGAGGGACAGAAACCAAGAAATACATACACATTTAAAAAAAAAAAAAAAAGAAGAAAAAAAAAAATTTCAAGACTTTCTCATATTCTACATTTAGACAGACCCAAGGGCCAGAGCTTCCCTGGGAAAAAAAGAAAGGGAGTCTGCAGAAAGCCCTTTTGCCTTGCATTTGTTTGAACTCTGATTTCAAGAAGCTTTTTGCCTCTCTTTGAATTCAAGTTGCATTAATAAAGCACTTTGACTACCATTTAGGCAGGTAGCCAGTAGGGACACTGACAAATTTAATGTCCCTTGTTTCTTATGTATTATTCACATTTTAAACACAAGCCTGTGAAACTAAGCATGTAAGGTTGTGGGGTTTTTTTTGCAGTTACACCTGTAAGGTCTCATTTTCCCTGCCTTCCATTGCAGAGCCTCTGGAGTTCATGATAATACTGTAGTTTTGTGTTATAGCAGAAAAATCTTTGGGGCAGGGACATCCTTGCTATATATTGCTAGGTTTCTCAGCACCATGGATTTCCAATCCCACTGTTACCCCCATATTGCTGGGACAGCTTTCAGCATACACACACGTTGACAGGTGTTGCTCTTGCCTTTCATCATGTTGAGTCATAACTACAAAATAGTTACTCAGCTCTAAAGCAGCTGGATGCTGACAGTAAACCCTGTTTTCACAAAGTGGTTTTGGAACACAAGTTTAAATTATGAGTTTAATATGTATTATGGCACAGAATTTCTGTTAGTTAAACAACACAGTAGAAGAATTAAATGTATCCCTTTCAATCAGCCCTACAACAGCAAAAACCATTTTATGTTAAAGTTTTAAACAGCCTACAGAAATCAGTAGGAATTTCTGTTACACGTGGTCAGGAAAAGATTTTGCATTTGATATAAAAGTCAACAAACCCACCCTAAACAGATTTGATTATTATTACAGTTTTTCTTCTAAAACAGGGTTTTTAACTCCTTTTGATGCCAGATCTGAAAAAAAAAAAAACAAAACAAAAGAAACTTTTATCATTATGAAAACATGAAAAATTTCATTGCCACACTTTTCTGTGGAAAATTTCACTTTGATAGGCAGCTTTTGGTTCAATAAATGTCATAAACACCTCAACATATTAGTTTTCTGAAAAAATTATCTCTATAACTGAATAACCCTTCTGTAAGGCTGTTGACATAATAATTAAAATGTCTTTCCCTTAAATATTGTTTCTCCTACTATAAACTGTTCACGCAGCCATTCCTTTTGCTAGTGTAATTTATTTATTGTATTAAAAGATTTAACAGTAAGGGGGGGGGTGGGGTGTGTCTGAGATAAAGCAGCTTTTTCTGTCATTGTTTTTCATTATTTTCCTTTAAGATTGAATAAGCGTGTTCCTTCCACATCAGTGCAAAGGTTTCCCGTCACCAGGCTCTTGATAGTCTCCATGGAGATCCATACTGTCAGTTTAGTGGTTTCAACCCTAATTTCATGGTTGCTTCATTGCTGAGAATCCCTCCATTCAGTAAAGCTTCAAGGACTGTGACTGCAAGAAGCAAAGAAATGTCAATAAAGTTATCAGTAAAATAATCAGAACTAAACCTGTTCTTAATACAATTAGGGTATTATCCTGTGAATACATCTATAAACCATGGTTAAGAAAAGGACATTTCTCCTAAAGGTAATGCAAAGGAGAAGTCAGAAACTACTTAAATGTCCAGGTGCTTTACTGAAACTACCTATATGAGACTATATCTGTGTAGAATTACTCACAGGTGTAAATTATATTCAGGTTGAAGCTGCATATTACTCTTGATCATGTCTCATTCTTTCTTCCATTTTAAAATCTCTTTTTGAGATTTGTTTCAGTTATCAATCTTTTTATTATAAAAATTAAAGTATTTGCTGTAACATTAATTAATTTTTCCCTGCTGTAATTATTAGAACTGAGTAAATAATTCACAATGAATAATTTATCTGCAGAACATAACCTCATTTTTTGCTTGCTGAATATCTGCTAGCATATCTACTTTTTAGTTTATTTGTTATTCAAAATCATCTGACCATTTTTGGTGAATATTTTTAACTATGGACTGAGCCTGAACAGTTCCCTGTGAACCTTTTATATATAGTGCTTGCTACATGATCTGCACATTGCAATTGGTCTGGTAAAACACATGACTTTATTTAATTTTCCCAGTTTGGTGAGTGTTTATGTACTCTGGGAATGAATGCGTCTGTATGTGAATTTCAATACTGCTTTTGCAAATTCAGAATTTGTTTTCCTGCCAGTAGTACTCAATTATTCCAACATCTTTGGGGGAAAAAAAAACACTAAAGGATATGTGAACAAGTGAATCTATCAAATACTGAGACCATATTTTCAATTATTTACTTACAGCTTGCTCTCACTTTTAAGAAACAATTATGTTATTGAAGGAGGAAATCACTATTTGTCAACTTCTGAAGCCATATTTTCTAAAATGTGGAGTGTTTTCAAGTCATGGTGGGTATCAGAGAACACTTTGTGTGTCTGAGAAGTCCTTGCTTGCCAGTAAAATAAAATTTACAGATGATGGATAGTACATCTGTAAAGATTTTCTGCATAAATTGGAGGAACTGGATACAACTTTTCCAGTAATAAGCACATAGGAAAAAACTTAAGAGGTAACTTCTACATAAAGCAACCTATACCTGCCTAAAAGCCAGTGAGACTTGAAGTCCTATGTCCTTAGGTATTTTAAAATCTTCGTTCTTACTTTTTAGTTATAGTTTCAAGATGAAACTCCTTACATGGATGGTAAGAGGTCTTTACAGTAGTGGAGACCCCTTTCTCTCAAGCCTGTAGGATATGCAAATATATCGCCATACAACAAATGCACCATCCCCAGCCATATTCTGCTGTCCAGAATAGCTGGCTGATATTTAAGGAGAGATACTCTTTTGACACGTTTTGGGTTTTTTCTCTTCTTGAAAGACACATTGAAGGAAGACTATCTGTGCCCACAGAATGCAGAGATGCCATGTGAAATACTCCAAAAGCCCTTTTTTTTTAATTGTTGCAGAATGGGGCAGGATCAAATCCTTATGAAATTAATTCAAGAAAATGTTATAGCAAGCAGAGTTAGAAGCTCTGCATAAGAAAAGGCAGAAGGCTTTGGGCTAATGGACAATCTTTAGCAGAGTTCTGCCTACTTGATTCCAGAAGAACTGTTGTTATGCTTGTTAACTGGATTAATGAGTTTTCCTTGATTGGCATAGGGTTCTGGTAAGGCAAGAATTAAAAAAGGAAGTTGAAATGAACATTACCATTGATATAATGCAATTGAAACAATTGGCTTCTCATTCTCCCAATAACCTCTGAATATTAGCTTTAATAAAGTAAGGTTCCAAAAATTTAAACAGTGTTGTATTACATTCTCAGTTTAATAAAATAGCTTGGCATATCACCCTATGGAAACAAGGGAGAGAATATAACACCATCAGGGCTTCTTGTTCATTAAAGAATTAACTTTTTAAACTCTAGAGCAGATAAATTCGGGGTTTCTCAGCAATAAAACAAAATGGTACATTTTCTGCCTCAGGATTACTATTTCTTTATAATCTTAAATCACATAATAGGACATTTTACACAGCTGACTGTTTATTGCTCTTTTTATTTTCTTTTTCTCTCTCTTTTTTTTTTTTTTTCTTTTTTGCATTACCCTAGAGTTTCTTAGAATCAATGTCCTGTAAAACAAGCCCTTCCATTGCCTTGCTAGTCTACTATGCCCTAACCTGGAAAAAATAAAGGAGGCAAAATGGATGATGATAGGACACTTATGACACAAAGAACCTTTAAGGACAGTGGCTCATTTGTGCCAGGGAAACATCTTAGGTGGGCATCTTGCCATTCTTATGCAATAAACTAAAAATGAGTGGAGTGTATCAGTCCAAACCTGGACACCTTTGGTACTGATGCCTACATTTAAGCAAACGTTTCCTTTACAGTCACTTTCAGTGCACTATCCATGACAATCTATGTTAGATACCAAAGCAACAGGAGTCTTTCAGAAATGCTTATTTTATATATTTTGTATTCTGGTACTCTCTATGACTAACTCAAATGTTGGCTTCTACATGGTAGATGTCTAAAATAAGGTTTGATAAAATAAAATCCGGGTAAGTAAGTGTTTTGCACTGCATTCTAGATCTGTAGTCCCATTCGCATTCTAAGGCATAAATTAGCCATCAAATTTCAGAGGGCTGTTTCTCTTCATGTTAAATTGATAGGAAGCACTGGTGTTTCTACCTTCTTCCTCTGAAGCATGGGCCATAATGCTAATATCCTGATGTCCTTAAAAATAAAACACTGGGAAAGCTGTGTGGAATGTTATACCTATAACCTGTGTCTTTAGTTAATATAAGAGTGTTGGGAAGCAGTTTTGGTTAACAGGTATAAAGATGTGTGAAGCAGATGTTCTCTGGACCTGGCCTCAATAGCATAATTTCATTATTTGATATGACTGCTAGTGAGTGGACTCAGTGACCCATATAGTCTTTTCAAGTCCTCTGGGTGTAGAAAACATCACCTAAAAATACTTTACATTCAGTTATTTATTGCAGAATAACTGTTCGGGAGGTTGTTAATCTGTCATCTTTAAAAAATTTTCTTTATTTTATATAAAATCACTGGCATACATACTCTGCATTTGCTTGGTGTACCTTTAAAAGAAAGCCTGCAATATCACTTGCAGGAGCACCTAGAATGGAAAAAGCCTGTCAAACTGCCAAAATTTGGTAGACTTTTCATTTGACATGAACTTAGAACTTCTTTCTTTTTCTTTGTCTTTTTTTAGCACTTTAC
>JANHGN010024095.1:46227-64802 GCA_024605025.1 Megaceryle maxima
GGAGATTTTTAAGACCAGGCTGGATGGGGCTCTGAGCAACCTGCTCTAGTGAGAGGTGTCCCTGCCATTGGCAGGGGAGTTGGAACTAGATGATCTTTAAGGTCCCTTCCAACCCTGACAATTCTATGATTCTATAACTTCTGTGGAATACTAATTGTTTCACATGCATTTCTCACCCTAGTCAGCATCCCACTATATAGAATCTGAACTCTCTGTATGATTAGATCTGTCTCCAAGTGTGAAACACTGAAACAAAGTTTGGATTTTACTGCTGGGGAGAAAAAAAAAAAAAAAACCCTCAGATTTTATTTTAGTGTAAATCATTGATATTGTCCAGGATTTTTTTTTCCTTGAATAAATCATATAGCAAGGAACTGCATCATATGTGTTTTAGGGCATCCTCTGCAAGGTAGCTGGAAGTCTCTGTGCACTGTGTTTGAAGTGGGCTACTAAAAATCCTGTGATTTTTGGCCTTTATCCTCTTCAACCTGCTTTTATAATTTTGGTCTTTGTTCTTGTGTAGAGATTCAACATACATTACACCACTCCCATTCCCTCAGATAACATTGTCAAACAGATTTTTCTTTCTCTTTTTCCTTGGCATGTGCATTGTTTTACCACTTCTCAGTCCCTAATGCTAACAGCCTTCCTGTGGAAGATCTTGATATCTCTCAGACAGGACAGGCAATATGTGTCAGGAATATTGCCAGCTCTAGGTGACTCATTACATATGGTGGTACCAAATGAAACAGGTTTTTATAAAATTAATCAGAAATTGTAAGCTGTACTCAGTAGATTCCCCAAGTCACATTTCACATGCTCTAAACACTAATTACAATCTGCCATTTAAACCAGAGATGTAAAGAAGCTCTATATTGCAGTATTTATTTTATTTGAAGAAGCAAAATTCTCAAAGACACAAGGGCTGTGATATGCCTGTCTCACTAGCATACAAGAGGTATTAGGTGCTGTCTGGCTGAAAATTGCCTCTGTAAGTGAGTTTTACTGTGTTTCATATTGCACCAGAAATTTTTCATTATGTCATTGTAAGACCAAAATTCTCTTCAAGTTCATTCAAAAGGCCTGTGAACCTTAGCAAACCTTTTGATAAATATAAGACTTAAGGCAAGCTTTGTTTCACCAACAACATTACCAGTAGTTTCAATGCACCTCAGTATGTCAAGTCTGTATGCGTCAGTATATGTAATTGCAAATCATTAAAGCCATTCATTTAGGTCTGTGAGTCATTCTTATTAACACAATAATTTTGTACTCTTTACTGCAATAATTTGGTACTCTTATCACAAAAGTGTAAGTTTCTTCTGTTTTTCACTCTCATGCATTCATTAGCTCCATTCAAACAAAAACTAGATTTTTTTATTTCCTTTCCTTCTCACCCTTTTCCTCCTCTTCAAATCATTGGAGAACTTCCTTCCAGCAAAAAGTAATACAGACTGGCTCATCTCTGTTTCTGGTCCAGACTCATTTATTAAAAACTCTACTCAGATATTGTTTTTACATCTAGTTTTGGATGCACAACACTGCACACAGACCTTATCTCTCCTGTCAGAATTGAAGTAATTCTTCCAACCTCTACTGCCCTTCATACCCACATATAGGACATCACTTGTTGCATGTATAATTAATTCTTTTAATTCCTTCATTAATCCTGAGTGATATATATAATATATATATGAATATAACATATGCATATATAATTAGTATTTGTTAAAGTAAATAAACTAAAAGAGAAAGCAAAGAGGGAAACTCTGTGCTTTAGCACTGTGCTTTGTTATTCATGATAAATTACATGCCAGATGTGTGAACAGAACTGGTCATGAGAGAAAGGCAGTGCCAAGCCCTCAGAGCTCCCAGTTCCAGTGGATTCCAGTTCAAGCCATCAGTGGGTTTCTAACATGCATCATGGCCAGAGCATCAGGCTGTCTGAGCAAAAGCAGCAAAATGCTTATCCCCTGCACAGAAGGAACAACCACATGTAAACAACAGTCAGTTTACCTTCAAAGCAGAGTTCATAGCCACTTCTGTTGTCAAAACCAGTGTTGAAATCCAATGAAAATAAACATCTATGGTTGAGAAGTTCATACGTTTCATAAGGAGCACTCTCAATCTCACTAATACATCCATAAAACTCCTTAGACTGATGATGTTCTACCATCAGGGCTGGTAGCGGCTAAATAAAGACAGTAATTTTAAGTCTAAGAAGATTAATTTTTCTAGTGACTATTTATTTTTAGCAATACTTTCTGTACCACATTAGACTTAGAGTGGTTACCAGGTTACCTGTAATTTTTGAACATTTTTCTGAATTTCTCAAGCACACCTCTACTGAGGATAAAGTATTTCATGCAGGAGATTATACTAACACAGCTGTACAAAAGAGAACCAGAGAAAAAGATCAAGCACTACATTCATAATCACCTACATTGCTTCACTGTTAGCTTCCTCACCTGTTCTGCTTTCGGCTATTCCAACTAGCTGTCTCCAACACAGGAGGAAACTTGGGGTATCCCTCACACCAGAATCAGATCCTAGTAGACAGCATGGATGAGAATGTGCCAGGCTTGGTCTCCTCCATCCACATTCCCCTGGAAGTAACACAATCCCAACAATTCTAGCAGAAAGCATATGAGATCCTGTATGGAATGTCATCAACTCAAACATGGAGGTTCCTGTTTTTCTACAACTGATTTGATGGCCATCAGGTACTGAGCCTTGAAAAGTAGTTTGTAAATGTGGTGTGATGTCCTTGGCTGGATGCTAGGTGCTCACCTAGGTCACTCTATCACTCCCCCTCCTCAGCAGGTCAGAAAATATAATAAAATGCTTGTAGGTTGAGATAAGGACAGGGAGCGATCATCCACCAGCTACCATCACAGGCAAAAGAGACTCACGTTGGAGAAATTAGTTTAGTTTATTACCAATGAAATCAGAACAGGATAATGAGAAATAAAAAAAAAAAAGTCTTCATCCTACCACTCCCTGCTTCCTGTGCTCTACTCCTGAATCCTCTACCTCTTACCCCTGAGTAGTGGAGGGGAATGGGAAATGGGAGATGCAATCACACATTGTCTCTGCTGCTCCTTCCTCCTCAGGGGAAGGACTCCTCACACTCTCCCTCTACTCCCATGTGGGATCCCTCTCACAGGCTGCAGTTCTCCATGAATGGCTCCAGAATAGGTCCCTTCCATGAGGTCGTTAAGTCCTGCCAGCAAACCTGCTCCAGCATTCGTTCCTCTCTTTCCATGGGTCCACAGGTTGTGTCAGGACCCTGCTCCAGCATAGACTTCCCACAGGTTCACAGCCTCCTTCTGGCATCCACCTCTTCTAGAATTGGGTCCTCCATGGGCTGCAGGTGAATATCTGCTCCATTGTTAACCTCTATGGGCTGCAGGGGAACAGCCATCCTCTCCATGGTCTTCACCATGGGCTGCAAGGAAATCTCTGCTCTGGCACCTGGAGCAGCTTCCCCTCCTTCTTCACTTGGTGTCTGCAGAGTTGTTTCCTTCACATATTTTCACTCCACTCTCTGGCTGCAGTTGCTCTTGCACAGCTTCTTTTTTTTCCTCTTCTTAAATATGTTATCACAGAGGCACTGCCACTGTTCCTGATTGGTTCAGTCTTGGCCATTGGCAGGTCTGTCTTGGATCCGTCTGGCATTGTCTCTATAGGACATAGGGGAAGCTTCTAGCATCTTCTTATAGGAGCCACCCCTGTAGCCCTCCCACTACCAAAACCTTGCCATGCAAACCTAATACAGTAAATTAAGTATAATTAAACAAATAGAAGCACTAACCAAAAAAAAGCTCAGCAAGCTTTTCTCCCTCAGGTTCAGTGTGCTGCATAGAGTATCCCTGGGTATGCAGCATGTTTATATCATGTTCCATGATATAAAACATCACTCTGGTGGGTTTACAGCACAGCCCTCGGATCATCTGAGTACCTTTGAACTGAGGGAAAAAACAAACTCACACATCATAGCATTTATTTCCTAAGGGAACCACATGGGCTACAGAGAAGACCAAAGCCAAGTGTCATGCCATGTGGACAGTCTACTTAGAGGAGATTGAACTTTACCAGTGAGGGTATGAGCCAGGCCATGCCAGTCTATCTCTGATCCTCTTTTATTTAGCAGTAAGAAGGCAGCTAGGGGATTTCACTGACTGCTATCACAACCGACCACATCAATCTGATTCATAAATTCACTATTTTCTGTTTTCAAACTTTTGGACAAGGACAGAGGAGGGAGTTCTGATGTCACCAGTACACTTGGCAGCCATTTGGAAGGATGTTCTGAAAATCATTATACTGATCAAAAAACAGCCATCTAATTTAGAGCTCAGTTGTTCGTGGCCAACTTACATACACTTGTACTTATGCCAAAATTCTTCCTTAAGTTAAGCAGCTCTTTTCCCTGCTTCTTATTCCTGTCTGATGCATTTGCCTGAGCTAAACAAGTTAAATTTTTAAACTTCCTTTTACAGGAGTCAGGCTCTTTGTCTCCTTGGTCATCTTGGTAGCCCTTCTCCAAGCCTATTCTACTTTCCATTTATCAACATTAAAAAAAATGGTTGTTTAATGCAAAACATGTTCTAAAGCCTTCCATCTGGTGCAGTTATATTAATTGCACAGCAGCTTGATTTCCAACTTACAGTTTGTATGCTTCCTTTATTGGTTCATACGATAAGAATTCAGACATGACAGATGCCTTAAAAACCTGCATTTCTAGGCTTCTAATTTTCTATATTAAAAATTCTGTTCACATTTAGAGATGGGAAGTCATACTGGGTACTATTCCTTTCATTTTATTTTGGAGGTACAATTTAGCAGCCTGAGCATAGATACCATTGTAGACTAGCATATGCAGCTGTCATCACAGCATCCCATCATGCCTCTACTGTATAACCATTGTTTTGCTGTTGTATTGGGTTGCATGGCAAGGTTTTGGTAGTGTGTCCAATAGAGACAATGCCAGCCGGACCCAAGATGGACACTCCGCTGGCCAAGACCAAGACAAACAGCAAGGGTGATAATGCCTCTGATTAAGAACAGTGAGCCAGAGAGAGGAGTGAGAATATGTGAGAGAAACAGGTCTGCAGGCATCCAGGTCAGTGAAGAAGGAGGAGGAGGATGTGTTCCAGGTTCTGGAACAGAAATTTCCCTTCAGCCCATGGAGGTTAAATAGTGGAGCAGATATCTACTTGCAGCCCATGGAGAATCTCATGCCAGAGCAGGTGGAAGGAGGTTGTGACCCCACAGAGACCCCATACTGGGGCAGTCTCCTGGCATGACCTGTGGTCCAATGGAGGGAGAAGTCCATGGTAGAACATGTTTGCTGCAGGACTTGTAACCCCATCAGGGACCCACACTGGAGCAGTCTGCACCCCATAGAAAAGACAAGTGAAAAGGACCAATATTGGAGCATTTCATGAAGAACTAAGCCCATGGGAAGGATTTACATAGGAGAAGTTCACAGAGGACTGCGTCCTGTGAAAGGGACACCACACTGGAGCTGAGGAAGAGTGTGAGGTGGTGGGAATGGCAGAGACAATGTGTGATGAACTGACCACAGCCCCCATTCCCCATTGTCCTGCACTGCACAGTGAGGGATGAGGTAGAGGAAATTGGGACTGAAGTTGAGCCTAGGAAGAAGGGAGCAGTGAGAGGAAGGTGGTTTAGGATTATTTTACCCTTATTTGATAATAACTTATTTAATTTCTGAAGCTGAGTCTGTTTTGCCCATGACAGCAACTGTTGTCCAGCTGAGGAGAAGGAGTAATAGAGCAGCTTTGATAGGTACCCGACATCTAGCCAAGGTCAACCTACCATAGCTGTTGTCACAGTTACCCTGCAGCATGTAACATGGCACTAGAAGTTTAAATTTAGTCAGTCAAATCCCATCCTAGATACTGCTGCTGAAGACAAACTAATCTGAACAGGTCATTCTGGGTCATATGTAAACATCTACTTTTGGTGGGAGTAATTCCATAATTCAGTATCCAAACAGACATGTCATAGAATTATAAAACCACAGAATCATAGAATGGTTTGGGTTGGAAAGGAACTTTAAAGGATATCTAGTCCAAGCACCCTGCAGTGAGCAGGGACATCTTTAACTAAATCAGGTTGCTCAAAGTTCCATCCAGCCTGGCCTTGAAAACTTCCAGGGATGGGTCATCCACAGCTGCATTGGACAACCTGTTCCAGTGTCTCACCCTCACAGTGAAAAACTTCATCCTAATTTCTAATCTAAATCTACCTGCTTCCAGTTTCAAGTCATTACTCCTTGTCCTACCACAACAAGCCTTCACAAAAATATCCCTCCCCAGCCTTCATGTAGGCCCCCTTCAGACACTGGAAGGCAGCAATAAATTCTCCCTGGTGTGTTTTCTTCTCCAGGATGAACAACCCCAACTCATCCTGTCCTTGTAGAAGAGTTGTTTCATGCGTCTGATCATTTTCGTGGCCCTCCTCTGATTTGGCTCCAACAGGTCCATGTCCTTCTTGTGCTGGGGCTTCCAGAGCTGGACAGTACTCCAGGTGGGGTCTCAGTGAGAGTGGTGTAGAGGGTGAGAATTGTCTCCCTCAACCTGCTTTCCAACACTTCTTTCCATGATGAATGGTCTAAGTGCTCAGACGTTAGGCCAAAACTGGCAGTAACCGTATCTAACACTACAGATTTCTCTATCAAGTTACTCTTGTTAAGTAGATAGATCTTAGATGCCTGAATATGACTTGAAGAAGAGCTATGGTTCAAAATAAGTGCTTAACTGCTGAGTATGAACATGTGTAGGTGCCTAGAATTACATGCCCAGGGAAGTTTCAAGCTAAGTACAGAGCTAACTAATAAATTTAGATGGCCTTAACCTTAGCCAATCCTGAAAATCTGGATTATTAAAGTAATTCATGGGATTTAAACGAGCTTCAGGAAACTAGTTCCCAATTTCAGCTGAAGTTCTTTGTTATTCTGTGTTACCTTAAAGTCACTAGAAAAAGAGGTACCTCCAGAGGATTATACAGCCAACTTAAGATGTGACTCTGGAGATGCCTGTCACCATTGATTACAGAGGCAATTAAGCTTTTAACTAAATATTAAGTTAAACTAGTCAGATGCCTTAAGTTAGATGAGATGAACATGAACCTGATTGCTTCCATTATCTGCATCCTCCAAGTCTCTGAAGAGGATGCTTGAAATAAAAAATTATGCTTGATACATACCTATATATCAAATACCACCATAAATACAAAGTAGCAACTACACTTCACATTTATACTTAAATACTTTGGTCATTATATGATGTCACAGGAGGAGATGTAAGAGGCAATTTATCTCACCTCACTTTGACACCTACAGGAGTTACAATACATTCTATCTAAATTCTGTTTAGAGTCAATAAAGTGAGGTAGGAGCTTCGTGATTCATTTGACTTACTCAAGTTGTCTAGCTTCAGTTGATAGGTGTTGCACACTAGAAGTGCCAATCTCCTCTGCTAGTCTCAAAGGGATTCTAAGTGGCTAGCTATGAGTTGGACGTCAGCAACTCACGTGTAAGAGAAATTAAACTGCCCCCAATTCCATCTAGTATACTATAGCACAATATCATGCATTTCTGTTCGTTTGTTGTGAAATAATAAAAGATATAAAATGAAAAATATACTTCTGAAGATAATTTTAAACTAAATTTTTGTAAAATATTACAATTTGCTTTACAAATGGCTTTGGGGAAAACTTTGATTTTAAAAAATCAGACTCAGGGAAAAATGAAAATATCAGCATCTCATGTAAAGTACAAATTCTCAGTTTTGAACAACTGCTTTCAGTTAACATACAAATATTTGCATATCTTGTACTAGCAAGTGATAGAAATATTTGTTGCAGTTCCTTAAAATCAATCAGTTGATGTTGTCTAGGTACAAAACACAGTCTTTATGTGTGTTTTGGAATAAAATAGCCCGTGTAATTTTATATTTTACACTTAAGGACACTCAGTTGAGAATGCCGTGCACACATTGCCATCCATAATTTAATTTTGCATGTAATTTCATGCACACTATGAATCCATTTCAAGCCTACTGTGTGTCTATAGAAATCTTGTATTTTTGTAAGCAAATCTCACTTAGGCTACACACCTCAAGTCATTATTAAGAAAACCAATTGAAAGAATGCAGCACAACACCACAAGTATTAATTTGATAAATTAATTCCACAGATGTATTTATCCCTTGACTAACGAAGACTTTAAACCCCTAGATAAGTGAATGAAGGAGTAATGTTCCCAGAAGCATTTGCCTAAAGCAATTTCAGGTTATTCAGCAACCGGCACAATGCACAATGTCACAGTAAATTCAGGTTTGTATGCTGCACTTGGTTCAGACCTTACAGAACTGGCAGGGAACTGAAAGAAACAGTTCACCCCCTGCTTCAATGATTTCTTATGAGGTAGTTTGCTATAGAGCCTGCTGGATGTCTTTTAAAAGGTTTTCAACTAGAAAAAAAGTTAACCTAGCAAGTGACATATATTGGGGAGAGAAATTAAACTGAAAAACATTGTGCGGCATCTCCCTTTCCTTCCCATTTACTTTCTCTTATAATGTTAACACAAAGCCCAGCTCTTTAGATTGACTGTATAATACATTACCTGCCTTGAGATTCTAATGCAAGAGTTACTCTTCTTTCAGCTCCCACTCTGCTTAGCTGGAGTCTAGAGGCATTGTGGAAGGGAACTGCTGATCAGTTTGTGTAGAAAGCTGTGCATTCTAGCAGATCAGCCATGGTCACACTGGGTAGGACCAGATTCTTAAACAAGCATCACACCTGTTCAGACCCCCCCCATATCATTTGCAGAATTTCACTACTATCAGTAAGCTTTGGACTCTATAAGGAAGTCCACTTTGTTGATAGATGAATATTCACTGCACACTCACAGCAAGCCTGATGTACCCAGGGTATATGTCACTTACTGCACGTGCACAGTTGCTTTTCAGTTACCACATTTGTCAAGCTGTGTGAAACTGCGATGCAGACAAAACAAGTCATCAGAAGTTATGACATGGGAGCTAGAGGCAGAAAGAAGAACTTGCATTTCCTGGAAGTGAACAGGTGACGTGGTTCCACCTCAGAAATGGCCCCATTTTGCAGACCTATTGTCAATGTCACTGCATTTGGGAAAACATTTGAAATGTTCACAGAACTGGAACTAAATAAATAGGGGGGTGTCTTGGTTTGAGTGATGGGGGGGAGGAGTTGGGTATTTTATTTCATTTTGGTATGTTTTTTTTAGTGTTTTGGTTTTTTTGTTTTGTTGTTGTTGTTGTTGGGGGGGTTTGGTTGGTTGGTTGGTTGGGTTTTTTGGTTGGTTTTGTTGGGTTTTGTGTGTGTGTGGCTGTTTTTTTCATATCTTAATTAGACATGTTTAGGAAAACTAGTGGGATAAACTAATGATAAATTAAATACTGCTACACCAAGATGGTTTTTTTTGTAATTATGGTGGAAGTTGAGATACACTTTGAAGTTATTAGCAAAAATAATTGCAACTTTAAGAAGACTATACAGAATCTTTCAGTTGTGAAGGTTTAAAGCTATAGTGTTGTGCCACTTGATCAAAATACTGTTCTCTAACATCTTCACATAGAGAATTGTTAATAGGACTGACCTTTAGCTGAGGGGAAGTGAAAAAGAGCAATAGATTATAAGATTTAAAGGCAGGCATGAAGAAATTGTTATTAGTGTGTGAATTTCCTGTGAATCCCATTTAAACTCTTTTCCCAGGTATAAAAATATGTGCTCAAAGAAAGAAAATACACACTTTCTTCATCAGTCAAAAAAATATTTTCATGTTCACAATTTTACAGATCTATTTTAAAAGGCTCGCAGAATGGCATAAGGAGATGCGTGAAAATAGGTAATTGTCTTTTTTCCCTTTTTTTCCATATTTGCATGGATTTTTTTCTGTCAGGTGCAACTAAAAGTTAGCTAAATACAACTGTAAATAAAAGCAAAGCTGTAGGAACTTTACTAATACATTTTAAATACTCAAAATACTTAGTAATACAGGGAAAATTACATTATGTTTCATTTGGCAGACAATTCATATGCAACATAATAACAAAACAAACTTGCCAAGCATACTTGATCTCTTGTTCAGATACCTAACTGTAATACTGTCAGTGAAGAAAGTATTTCTTCATCTTTTGGTACAGAAACATCACCCTGAACTTTGGAAAACCAGGATGCACAAGTTTGTTGACTGCATCTCAGGCTTTGACTGGCATCATAGCTCAGAGTCTGCTGCTTTGAACCCTTAAGTAGGAAAATTAATTTTGCAGCTTTTTAACAAACATAAAAAATAAGAAAGAGTATTTACTTTGGCAGAAATAAGAATCCATGGTTGGAAGGAACAAGGATATATAATTAAAAACTTTGTTTATCGACTAAGCTTTCTGCAGCATCCTAGTCTAATTGGATGTTGATGTCAGTCCCTCTTCACTCTCCTTGGTTCAAATAATGAAATACTTCCCTACAAAGAGCAGTGGTGTGTAGATAGTACACACCATAGTAGTACATAATGATAGTAGAGAGACGTGGCATAAAGCTAATTCAACCTCCCTGACCAGAAGCTGCTCTCTAGATGCCTTGAGAACCATCATCTCTGAAGCACCTAAGTTCTTCATCAGCACTGGAGAGAGCCAGGAGGCTTTGAAGGCATAGTAAGTCAAGGCATCTAGCTTGGGATCTTCCTCTACAGGTTTTCAAAGGTGCTTACCTCATGAGAAGTACTTCTCTAGGTGTCTAAAATTTTTTACTAAAGCTCAAAGCCAATATCAAATGAGCTGGTTTTCCCTCTGGCCTCTCCCTCCCCCATTAGCAACACACAGACACAAACATATGGATAATATCTGTTGTATGTACCTGTTGTAGATGCTGCCTGTTAATATCAAGAGAAGACCTTGAGAACTGAAGGAAAGATATAGAAAAAAAATATACATAAATAATGTATCAGAGAAAGTAGGGATTTAATAAGTAGAAAAAGTCTCAGATAATAAATTTGACTTTTAAATAGGAACAAAAAATGTCACTCTTGCTTGAGCTGGATTTTAATGCAATCTTCAAGGTGTAAGAAGTGTGGAAAATCAATAGCAAATCCCAGTGTCCTTATGCTGAGATATTCAAAATGTTAGCTCTAATGGGAGTCATATAAAAGCAGCCATAAACCAGTGCTGATCAGTTCACACATGTGCTGTAAAGAGATACAGTTCAGAATTTAAATACCTCATATATCTTTTGTAAAAAGCTTTTCTCCCCTCCTATAATAATAAGTTTAAACAACATTGCAGCCTTTCTCAAAACCAAGACCACAGATGTGAAGATAGATAATTTTTTTCAAAATTATTTTCTCTTCTTGGGTAATTATCATTAATGAAAGAAAAAAATGTCTTAAATCCTAATAAATCAGAGACAGAATTGACTGACCATGCATCCAAATTGCTGCATTATTCACACTGGAATTACTCCAAAGATTAGCTGCAAATTGCCCTCTAAATTGAATTTATGGTTTCATTTTTCATAACTACTGTGTTGTGACAGATGAGAGGAATCTCTGAGAAAAATGACAGTGATGGACCCAATTTCTTAGTACTCTATCTTCAAGACAGGACTAAACTCTCTCTATTTACCATTAGGTTTTGTACAATCTATTTTGGCAAGCATAAAAACCTGTTATGAAATAGAATATATCCTATTTTATACATCAGTCAGTAAAAATATCACAGAAAACATCAACAATTCATTTGAAAAAGAAGGCAAATCACATTAAAATTAAGTGAAGATTCGCAGACGTGATACAGAAAAATGTCAGTTTACACCTATTTAAAAGCTTGCACTGTTTCATTACTGTACATCTCTTTGTTCCAAAGGATCCCCAATGAAACATGTAGAACAGGAAAGAAAATTAAGCTCCCAGAACATCCTGAAGTGGTCACATCACACTAGGGATTGGACCTTTGCTGGGGGGTTGTTTTCTGCTTTTCTTGTACAGTGCCTAGCAGAAATGGTGCTTTTCCAAGGTATTGTGGCAATACAAGCTATAAATAATAATTACAACAATAATCTTCAAGTTCAACAAAACTTCTGGGCTTGTATATAAAAACTGAAATACTAGATTTCCAGATATTAGAGACAAATGTTTTGCCCTGAAATGTCTCTTATGTATAACTTGTATCAAACAGGAAAAAGAAAAAAAAAAGAAGAGGTTTTTTTCAGGTTTTCAAACTAGGTTTGTATAGTCCAGTCCTCTTGGGCTAGAAATAATTGAAAGCAAGTTTGAGATTACACTTAGGTCACAAACACAGTTGTTGCCTGAAGCTTTTCAGGGACAAAAAATATGTGAACGTTTATAATGTAGGTTAGATAAAGTCAGTACAAATGCTACAGATAACTGCAGTTTAGGTATTTCTAGCACACTAACTGAGAACCTGCATTTTTCTTTCATATTAGAAAAATATGGTTTCATAACTGCACTAACAATGAAAGGCCAGAATCTTTCACATGTACTCATTTTAACACTGAACTTCCTTTCTAAGCAATATCACTGTCTCTGGTGCAATCTTCCAAGTCTGAAGAAGAATAAAACAATCTATCCCATACCAGCTAGTGTTTATGGGGCAGGTTATGTTTTTAATGCATTTTACTTATCCTGTGCTGCCCATGTAACGGCTCCAGGATCATCACAGGCATTCCAGCAGATCCACTGGCTCTGAGAATTTCTCTCTCCTCCCAGAATTCAACTGATAGCAGCAATAACAGTAACATAATTGATAGAGGTTTTCATTACTCATTTCTCCAGGTGCATTGGTATTTGTACATTTTACAGATGTCAAAACCTAGGGGTAGCAAATGAGTTGTTCAGAGTACTTCAGCCTGACAGAATCCGGGTTTCCAAAGTCTCAATCCACCACCACCCACTAGGGTCCTCTACAACCTAAACCATGCTGCTGATGCACTCCATGATATTTTTCACAATAATGTCCATGATTATTGAAATAAATGCATCTGATGGAGCTTGGCATGGCTTAGGGAGGTGGTTGAGGCCCCATCCCTGGAGACGTTCAAGGTGAGACTTGACGAGGTTCTGAGCAACCTACTCTTGTTGAGGATGGCCCTGGTCTCAGCATGGGGGTTGGACTAGATGACCTCTAGAGGTCCCTTCCAACTCAGACATTTCTGTGATTCTATTATTCTACCTCATGACATATGGTCATATTTCTTCATAAGATGACAGAAGACAGTGGCTGCTTATTCAGACTTGTAATCAGGCCATGGCATGCACCAGGAGCAGGGTAATGCTCCCTCCCTCTAAATGCCCCAAAAATTCCTTGTCAGCTCCATACACACAAAATAATTCCATTTGCTTTCTTGATATCATGATAAAAACAATGGCATAAATATATAACAGAATAGATCAAGGAAGAAGAATTACCTACCTTTGATGATAATTATATATAACTGTCAAAAAACTGTGCAGTTTTCAAAGCACTGAACAAAAAGATAAACTAATGAATCAACACAACACCATTCTAGTCATTACAAAGCAAATTAGGTGGAATGATGTTAACCTTATTTTACGTATGAAGAATAGAAAACGAAGGACCTCATATTTTAAGCTGTGCACAATTAGAACATCACATTTACGATTTCACACAGCTACTTTCTCTACCAAAAAAAAAAAAAAAAAAAAAAAGTCCTAAATTGTTTTTTCAAGGTCACGGAGAAAGTTTAAGACAAAACAAAGAATAGACCAGTGCTCCACCTGATTTTTAGGCCTGTATTTTAAATGAAAGGCTCTCCTGCAATATGCACAGTAGAAATTGCTAGTCATTCTTTTTGCTTTGGCAGATACACAATCTATATGCAAAGAGATATACACTTGTTTTTCTGTAGCACGTAAGCAATGATTTGAACTGTCTGATGTAGGTAGAAGCATGAAGTTGGTAATGGAAATTACAGCTGCAAACAGTTCCCATGTCCACTCTGCCACAGCCTTAAGACCCTGGTTTAGCTTGATTAAGCCAATGAGTTACTGAATCCCAGCCAAACACAGTGTATGAGATAGGCTATCTCCTACGTTTCATTTTACTTTCATAATAGAGCATTTTTCATGGAAGAAACATGATCAATTTGAAGCAGAGATAAGACTGGGTACTTATAAGAAGCATCTTATTTGACCTGACTGCTCTTTTCTTTAAACTTGCAAACATCACGAGCTCTCCAGAAAAAAGAACTCAAAACATTTTTAGCAGTATTTTTCAAAAAGAAAATGTGATTTTGTTTAAACTGAATACTTTCATGGGAACACAGTTTATAAAAAAAATAATAGGAAAATTTACAGACCTTTTTCTGACTTTCTGAGTTCTTTCCTATTGTATCTGAACAACTGATAGCATCATTAACTATTTTATTTAGACATTAAGTTCATTTCATTTTTTATAATATTATTTGAAATCTTGAGTACCAAACTGTTGCTATGGCAAGTCATAAATTTTATTATTCTATCATTGTACTCTATATTGGCTGCTGTATTATGATGCTCTATATTTAGTACTAACAGTATTACCTTTTAACATTATTTTAAGCTATGTATGTTCATATCCAACATGAAATGATTTAATGTTAAAAAATTCAGAATACCTGCTTTTGTCACAATTTTATGATAAATTTACTAATTCAAGTGTTTTTTCTTTTTTAGTTTAGAGATGGAAAACTAGATGAAAGTATTAAAATGTCTAAAAGAATGGAATTAATTTCTACTGTTTTCTAGCTAGCTTCCTTTTAAAGTGCTCCTAAGGGTGCTTTCTCACTTTACAAGTTAACTGAGTAAGAGCATCTGTGCTACATGATGCTGAGGACAATATGCATTTGCAGATCTGCATCTCCCCATCCCAGAACATTATGATAGTAGACAATATCCTTAGAAAAATAAAAATAAAATTATATAAATGGAAAAGTAAGCATTGAATGGTAGTCCCATTACAAGTAGGAAAGGGAAAATAGCCACAAGTAATTTAACCACAGCATTCACCATGTCTAGACACTACAGCATTTAAAATATCTAATTTAGAATTATGCTCAGCTAGAGGCAGACCACTCTTGTGGCTCTTTGTTTCCTGAGCTTTGTTCCTAATCGTTCTTGTAGTTTCTAGCATTTGGGTTTTCTGTTTTGTTTTGATTGAGATTTGATGCCTTTTTGCTGTATTTGTTCCTGTTCACAACAATAAATACCAAAATATCATGATAGTGGTTCCCAGTGAGACACCTCTTGAAGCCGTCAATTAAAAATGTAACAAAATCTTAGAAGAAAGCCCCTTTCCGTCCAATTTCTGAAACTCAGAGGATCTGGAGAATTCGGATAAACTACACAGACATGTCAAGTCTCTGTCTGTGTGTGACAAAAATGAATGTGGATTGCAAAGCTTTTTCAAAAATTTAGTCAACCAAGAGGTTCAAATGGTTTGTTGACTTGGCAGATTTCTCAGAAAATAATATGCTAGCTATATCTAGTCGTTGAAAATGGCTGAGTCCTGCAGGTTTCAGGTCTTCTTTAGAGCTGAGCAGTTTGCTGCAATCACTGCTACCGAGTCTGGCTCATTCACATTTAGCACCATGCTTCTGGAGTTGCCCAATTAAACATCCTTTATCAGTCCAGTTAGCGGCTATCACAATAACAAGATTATGTCCACTGGTTTCAATTTCTACTTTTGATCTGATTTGTTTTTCAGAAAATTTTTCCTTTGGCTTCAGTGTTATATCTAAAAAAAAAAAAAAAAACAAACAAAAAATTCTCCATTCAGAAGTTTCAAAATTGTTTTGGACATGTCTGGATAAGTCCATGGGTGGAACATAAACAACATATGAAGTCTTGAGTGAGCCACTCTCTCTGGAGGAAATTCACAGCAAGAACAATGTTCTGGAACAATTCTCACAAGAATAAAAGTTACTGACTTTTTATGTGGTTATCATTTTCGAATATCCTGTCTTGCCTCAATATATCACAGCATGGAACTCCACTGTGTAAAATATTGTTCTAGTCAGTGTACATACAGTCGTTCATTAATTAGGGGCTAGGGATCTTCTTTGCCCCAGCAGAATATAATTTAAGAACTTTGTTTTGTACTATGGAAATGTGCTAATGAGAACTATAAACCAGCAAATACTCTGATACTCACTGTGCTTTCAATTTTCTTGCACCTACTGTGAACTAAAAAGGTATTTCAGTCCATAAGAGCCCTATTTTACTCTTATTAGGCCAAAGAGAGATTGACTTCAATGAAATCAAATATATTGTCAAATGTGAAAAATGCAAAGATCAACAAACTGGACTTCATTAATGTGAATTCACCAGCACAAAATTAAATACAGTGCATTTTATGCATAAATATGCATTTTAACTGTATTAGAATCCATATACTGTAGAATAGAGTATGTACATATAAATGACTTTTTCTTTTTGCCAGGATAACTGACCTCTTAATCTCACCTTTTCAGTAGTATTTTTTTCTCATCTAAGTTGAACTGGAAAAAATGAATTCCTTTTCTATTATGATCCAACATGCTCTGTTATAGTTGTCCTGTAATTGAAATGAATGTTCAGTGAGGGCAGCACTCCTAGACTTTGCTGCATAGTACTATTCATGGATCAATTAAATTTAGTAGCAGAATATTTGTCAAAAAATGTATTCATATCGGTAGAAATTATGTGGGGGGCAGAGTAAAAAACATTAATTTTCCATTTTTTGGTGAATTAATAATCAATTTTTCTATCTTCAGTTAAATTAGGAAGCTGATTTTTTCCAATATGTGCAGAAGTCATTTTGACATATAGAAGCATTGCAAAGTAAGACATATTGTAATAATTAGCTGAATTATTCCTGGCATGCCATGAACAATTACAGGATTAATAACTACCCAACCAAATAGTGTTATGTTGGAATAAATTGACCGACAAGGGTTTTCAGTTAGGAAATGAAGCTCAGATGGATCATCAATAAAAACTACCGCGGAGAACAGACTTTTCAGAACTTTAGTGTTTTACATTTACAAAATATGGACGTGATAACTGTGCTTAATGACTGGAAGAAGCTATTTAAAAATTCATTTAGAATATTTTGCCCCCTGTAATTGCCTAGCCAAAGCCACAGTCTTTGACCGACATACTAATGTACCATACAACCTGTATTTAATTTTGTATTCAGATCAAAATAAAAAACCTGATGGGGACCTAAATTAACCCCCTGCCTTCTGTACAGAAAGGTGGGGGTTTTTTTCTCATTTGCAATTCTGCTCAGTTTACTGCATGTAACACTGGGTTATTTATGGCATGTGATACCCTGACATACAATAAAATGCTGTTTATTAGGAAGACTGCAATATGCAAATTCAGGTTGAAATTCAGCAAGGTATTTAAGTACATTTCTAATTTAGCATTTGCAAGAAATCCCATTTGCTACAACATAACTACTGCTTCCAATTAAGCACACGGTTTACCACCTAACTGAGTCAGGCTGTTAATTCACAACATTGGAACTTTTTACGTCCTCTCTGTAAAAAAGTTAAGAATGATATCAACAGCACAAGAGGTCAAAATACATATTAAAGCAAGGATACAAGCAGAGCATAAGAACTAGAGCAGTATAGCTAAACTGGAATGCTTGCACAGATTTAAAACTGTTTTTTTATTATTTCAGTGCAGCTAGGAACAGGAGGGTTGTGCCAGGTGACTATTAGCCCAAACGTATAGTTTTATAGGCCCTCCAAAATAAGGACCATAATTGATTTTTCTGACCATGGCTTTTTATTTTTCAGCTTATAAGATAGCTCTTCATTTTTTTTCTTGTTATTTTCAAAGTACAGCATTTCAGAAATTATCAAAAGATCTTCATTAGCAGGTAATAGAGACTCATTCTGTCAGTGAAGAGTCTCTCAAACTAACACATTTATATGTACTCAGAAAGTCAACCCTCACTTGCAATTCCTGGAGCTGGTTACTACAAGTCCTGATAAACAGAAAACACTTGGTGAAGAGAGTGTCACAAGCCATGATATTAGGGATCTGGCCGGAGCCTAATGACTTGCTGGTCAAGAATTCATGTGGAGGTGGGACCAGGCAGGAAACATCATGGACCAAGGAAAACAAAAGAAGTTTGACTGTGGAGTTAGCTTGGGAAATATTCACCGATGGCTGATCCATTAGAGATGATAAAAGGCCAATAGACTATCGTAATAGAGTCCCAGTCACTTCATGACAGAAGGTGCAAACAAGCAGGGCAGTAAAGACAATCTCAGGCAAAAGCTGTATTTTAAGGTCAGTATTGTCAATAACTACATGCAAGAAGAGCTTGAATGCACCATCTTTACATCTCTTTATTTGTAAGTGTATAAGATCATTTTCAAGCGAAAGCTGTGAGGTCTTATATTCATTTTTCCTTGAATGTGCCCTCTTCTCTCCTCTCCTCTCCTCTCCTCTCCTCTCTCCCCCCCCCCCCTCCCCCTCACTCCCTCCTCACCTC
>JANHGN010024095.1:75877-97715 GCA_024605025.1 Megaceryle maxima
TTTATAAGCTCCCTTCAGGTACTGGAAGGTGGCTATTAGGTCTTCCCAGAGCCTTCTCTTCTCCAGGCTGAACAATCACAGCTCCCTCATCCTGTCCTTATAGGAGAGGTGCTCCAGCCCCCGATCATCTTCGTGGCTCTCCTCTGGACTCACCCCCTCATGTCCATATCCCTCCTGTGCTGAGGGCTCCAGAGCTGGACACAGTATTCCAGGTGAGGTCTTACCAGAGCAGAGTAGAGCAGAATCACCTCCCTCGATCTGCTAGCCACACTTCTTTTGATGCAGCCCAGGATGCAATTGGCTTTCTGGGCTGCAAGCACACTCTGGCTGCTCATGTCCAGCTTCTCATCTACCAGCACCCCCAAGTCCTTTTCTGCAGGGCTGATCTCTATTGCCTCTTCCCCAAGCTTATAGAGATAGTGGGGATTGTTTTGGCCCAGGTGTTGGACCTTGCATTTGGTTGTTGAACCTCATGCGGTTCACCTGGGCCCACCTCTCCAGCTTGTCCAGGTCCCTCTGGATGACATCCTGTCCCTCTGGTGTATCGACAGCACCACTCAGCTTGGTGTCGTCCGTGAACTTGCTGATGCTACACTTGATCCCACTGTCTATGTCATTGATAAAAATGTTAAACAAGACAGGCCCCTGAGGGACACCACTTGTCACTAGTCTCCATCTTGACTTTGAGCCATTGACCACTACCCTCTGGATGCAGCCATCCAGCCAATTCCTTACACTGAACACTCCACCCTTCACATCCATATCTCTCCAACTTGGTGAGTAGGATGTTGTGGGCGACCGTGTCAAAGGCCTTGCAGAAGTCCAGATAGATCATGTCCACAGGTCATCCCTTGTCCACTCATGCAGTCTCTCTGTTGTAGAAAGCCACTAGGTTTGTTATACCTTATGTCACTTTGTCATAACTCAGTATGCCCCTTTTCTACCTCAACATATGTTTTGGTGGATTTTTTTTTTTGCTGCATTATTTTTCTTTGGGCATCTTCTACAATAAGTAGAGACTTGGAGGCAAAATTATACAGAGTTTAATGAGTGCACAACAATTACTGGCTAAAAGGGTGTAACCAGGGCAGATCAGTAGTATATTCACCATCCCTGTCACATGTACCAGGTGAGTCTCTGCAAGACAGACAATAGCATGAGGAAGCATCAGTGCCATTGCCCTGCAGAACAGACAGATTCTTAACCCTACTGCTGTCATGTTCCACCTCTCTACATTTCCTCTCAGGGTTTTAGACCTTTTCATGTCAGTATTCTTCTGCTGAGTCCTTGAGATACAATTGCCAGCACAATAATTTTACTTCTCACTGTTTTTATTTTTCCTATCTTGAGTGGCTTTAGCTTTTTTTTTTTTTTTTTCACAGCACAACAACAACTTTTCTCAGTAAAGCTGAGCCAAGGTCACACAGTTGTGCTTTACAAACCCAAGCCCTGGAGCACAAACAGCTGAACCTGTGGGTTGTAGGTTACACCACAGGGCTACAGGCTTATACTTTTGCTTGCTTACTTACTGAACCAAATGCATAGCTAGATCAAGCTGGAGATGATTTGTTCCATACAAACATCAACACAGCCTCCATACAGACCAAGAGCTGATAATCCAAGAAAAAGTAAACAAAACAAAACATGGAAAGAGGGCACTGTTCAGTAAATTTAGACTAATAGGCATCAGAAAGTTATACTGGAAGGCTCATAAAAATAGAGACAGATACACAATCAATGGTATGACTCAGTAATTGCTTTATGCATGTGAACAATGTTTTCAAAAGTCCAAAACAATGTCTGCAACAGAGATGTTAGCAAGATGCGATGTTAAATTCCTCAGATTCATTAGAGAATGTCATAGTGCTGGGTAATGAATTATTCCTGACACTGCCTAAGTCTTCTGTTGTCTGAAACCTTTTATCTTTGGCAGTCTAAAGTAAATGCCAGATTTGAAATGTGTGTCTCTGAAATGTATCCTGGCATCATCTCGCAGGACAGAAATCAGCAGCTTGTTGACAATTTTCTTCAAGCATTTCATACTGGACTAACTGTCAATACTCTATCTAGTCAAATATCCTGCATCCAACAGTGACCTAAAGATGAAAGAAAGTTAACAAACATAATGTATGTTGCTGATTTTGTTCCCAGATGACACGATCCTTACCCTAAAGTGCTTACCCTTGGTTTTGTAGTAAAGGATAGGGTAAATCAGCGCACAGTATGGCATTTACAATAACAGAGGTTGTCTAACTGATCTGTGTACAATTGGCCACGTGGCTTTGTTCTTTCTGTCCTGTTTTCCCAGCCATTCCAGTGCTTTGAGAGACAGCTAAGAATAAACCTTCTAATACTCAAAAAAAAAAAAAAAAATTCTAAAATTGCTTTTTCACTGTTAAAACAATTACTTGCAAGCTGAACTTGCAACAGGAAGTTCTAAGATTCAAAGTGGGAAAGGAACAGTCTCTGGCTCTATGAGTGAAGCATATGGCTCATAAGACAATCTTTACATCATTTCATTTACCTCTGATAGCTGCTCTGAGCATGTTTCTTACCAGCTACCTGTGAATAGAGCTACAAATAATTCTGTGTTTTACCATGTTGTCTCACATGGGTACCTATACTCTGCCACAGTGCACACTACTCCAATCAGTTTTACTATCCATCTGCATAGCATTTTCATGGCAAGATCACAAAAAATGGATTCAACATTCATGACGGTGAGGTGCCAGATGCACATTCTCTTATTGTTTGCTGCTGCTTCGTGTGACAAGCTCATTTATATGAAACCCTGGTCTACCTACCTTACTCCCAGTGAGCAGAGGAGTAGTCATTCCATTGACTTCATGTGACTAATGAATGCAAACGTTTGTCTCAGAATATGTACAACACAGTGTGAGTTAGTGGCAGGATCTAGCATGAGGAAAAGTCAGCTGTAATTAGGAAGGCTAGAAAACATGATTATAGATTATATATTATATATGGAAAGGAAAAAGCAGATTTAATGCAGAATCCTGAGGGAAGCATTTCCTCTTCCTATATCCATCCATGAGTAAAAATGCTAATTAATGTAAGGAAAATCTTCTGGAATGTTTTTTCACTTAAACAGTTTCAGCTGGAATAGGTGGACATTCATTTCACTGCTTGATTTTTAGTTCCTATTTATTTTGCTTTATTTGATAAAATCATGTTTATGTCATTATTGAATAGTTATTTTAACGAATTCTGCATGATTATATGCAGCATTCAGTGAAAAAGTCCTGTGAGCACATTACTATAGCTGACTCTTCATTCCTTAGTGAGATAATTACCTAACAATACTTGACCATTCAGGAAATAAGCTATGAATTAACTCTTCCTGTTAAAGAAAATACCTAATTCTCATGCGGATTCTTCTCTAAGATTTTATTCTGTTATTTATTTAATTCTTATGCTGCCTCTTTCTCTATTCCTGTGCCTGTAAAGTGTTGACAACATAAATGCATCTAAATGCATACATACCTATCTAGGTATGCATTAGGGAACTGTTAATATTTTTGTTTCATTTCTGTTTTATAAACTTTTCATGGGAAATGTTATGATAACTTTCTTGCTTGTAATTCTTCATTCAGGATTGAAATACTTATTTTATATTTCTCAGCTCAGTATAAAAAGGGATTTAATGGTGTCTAAGATGTACTCACACCACTGTCCTATGGGCCAACCAATGATGCCAGTGGAAAAACATTCTGTTGATTTTGGTGGGCTTTGAATTACAAAGCCTACCTAGTCTCTACAAAACAAACAAACAAGCCAAACAAACAAAACTAAACAAAGCAAACTGAACAAACAAAACTCAAACAAAACACACACAAAAAACCCCACAAAACCCACAAACCATGAAAACTCAAAACACAAAAACCACAAAACACAAACCACAAAACACAAACACAAAACACAAACCACACAACTGCAACTCTGATTTATGAGTATCTGGGTGGTCTTTGTATTTCAAGGCCTTGTGCTGTGTATATTATGTTCAACTATAGATGACAAAAATTGTCAGTTGAATACATACCTAAACACCCCTATGGTATCAGTTACCTCCATTAAGTTCAATATAAGATGCAGCTAGTGAGAACCTTGATAGAGGAGATGTTCTTACAGAAATGCTTCGTTTGCACGTAAAACAAATGTATTCTTTGGCCCTACATCTTTTCAACCAATGCAGAATAAGATGAAGTTGAAAGTAGATGTGACCAGTGTCATGATCATGTCTGTACTAGATTTTGGTGACCTGTAGTCTACAGTAGAATTGTGATGGCTTTCAATTAGCTCCCTCTTGAATCTCACTTCATCCCAACATGTGCAAATACAAAAGGACCTACACTGCTGTGTGCTTCATGATAAGGGCAACAAACTTATGCTACCCAGACTTGGATGTTATGAACAACCTTGTGACAATCTTATCACTGGGAAAAAACCTTAGAAAATTTGGGGAGAGAGAATAATAAGATTTATTTATTTCTCTAAACATTATAATGAATTTTGTACTAAAATAACCTTAAAGCTATATGAACCTGAAACCAGGACACACATAAACATATGTCAAGCCTCCAGGCCTGTAGTGACACAGAAGAAAACCCACTGTGCCAGCAGAAAGAAGAGTAAACAGGTACATCTGACAAATAAGTACAATTGTTTCTGTAGCACTTCCTATTTTCAAGGGTTTTATATTTATTACTGAACTATCCTTGGTGCTTCAAGGTGTTAATGGCTGCTAACAAGACTGTCTTGGAACTGCAGACAATCATAGACATCATTAAAGCTGTTGAGAGTGCTAGCTACTAGGCTATGTGGAGTAAGTCACTGAACTCCATACTAAGAGAACTGAAGCAGTAGAACTGACTGTCTAGGGCCAGACAGAAAGCTGGGAGCTAACTAGCTGAGATGAAATGAGATGATTTACTTTTCTTCATTAACTGGAAATCCAAAGTTTGGCCAGTTCCTTCCCTCAAGCTTTGGGCAGCAGAGCCAGGAAGAGAATGTCTTGAGATACTGAGATAAACTTCTCAAAGCACAGAGATGAAAGGAGTCAGAAGATGAACTTCTAGGAGAACATAACTCTCTATGAAATGTGTGAGGGAAAACCTCCACCTCCCATAACCTTGAAAAGAGTTGGAACTTGAAAAAAAGACATTAAGTTTTCCAATAAATCCCTTTTCTCACACATCACAACAGGAAGATTGTTGGAGAGTCTGTGTCTACATTTATTTTCATAAATGAGAGCACAGGAAAAGTTCAGTCACTGGACAGTGCTGTCCCTACTGTTTAATTCTTGGCTCACTCTTTGACTGTTTCAATTTGCCCCAAAAATCCAGTCTCTGGGACCAGTTTGCCCTAGGGCCTTAAGCAAGACAAATGTAAGCCAGTTGCTACCACTTGGCCTTGGAACGAGGATTCACCTACTAAGTTTTCTTTACTTAACAAAAGCAAGTAGGGGCCAGATTGTCAACAGAATCAAGGAGTTCACAACTAAGAAAAGTCCAGAGCAAAAAAACAGTCAAGGAATTTTCTGTATCAGCATTGCAGTGTGAAGGAATCTGAGGAAGTTCATATTTCATACTTCTTGTTTATCAGAAGATCTATCTCAGATCAAGCAATTTGCTGTTTGTATTAGCAAAAGAGGTTATGAAGCAAATGATCAATTGAATAGTCACATATCAGCTCTAAACAGGAATTCAAGGTTGAAATAGCTGAATAACTCACCGCCTTATGTCAATTCTCATTTAAAGCTGCCTTTTTATCAGAGATCTTGGGAGGTGACTAATGTGGCATCATTCTTAAGAACTTACAGGGAAAACTAGGAAACTATAGACCAATAACAGATCTAGCATATGCACTGAATAAATGAGTAACTATGAAAAAGATGGCTTATGATAAACATGACAGGCTGAAAAACAGAAGAGTCTCTTTTATAAAGAGAAAGCACTTGTCATGACAACAAAAGCTACAGGAATTCTCTGATGAGGGTCCTAAAGCACACAGACAACAACCTACTGTGATTCCCAAAAGACATTTAATAGGGTCCTTCGCCAAAGGTTGTTAAGGACCCCAGGTTGTCATAGCATAGCAGGGAAGATCCTCACATATATAAACAACTGGTAAAAAGGTAGAAAACAGTGTGGGAGTAAACAGTCAGCTTTCCTAGTAAGTACAAGCCATGAGTTCTGTCTCACAGGAATTTGCACAAGGGCTTGGACTCTTTAAAATATTCATAAGCAATGTGGTACAAAGGATGAAAGAGCCAAGATTGCTCACAATGTCAGGAATTATAGACTGACTACAGAAAATAGTAAAAGGTCCATATGGGTATATTTATACTACTACATAAAACAGAATTAGGCACTCTTTTCCTGACCCAGGTGGTACAGGCTGGTGGTATCCACATTATACGGTACTTTACATTGGATCTTATCCAATTGTCATATAGTTGCCCTAAAAATTATGAACTGGTTTTCTTTCTCTTTCTTTTAATTTATGTCCAAAGTGAATACAGAAATATAAGGGCGGTGTTCCTCTCTGTCTGTGTGGCATTTCTCTAGCAAGAAATTTGATACCTATTGTATACCATGCTTGAAGGTAGATACGGATGTTGCAGAGTAAAAAAGGTCTGCTCTACATACTGCTGGAAAACTCTGTGGGATAGAAGGAGCCAAAACTAGAGCATTCTCACCCAGCACTTGCTGTCTTCAAACCATGAATGGGCATTGGTTTGGAGAGTACTAGTTGTACTGGTTGGCAGGGACCAGAAGCATATCAGAAGACATGCTAGCAATTAAGCAGTGGCTTAACTCAGGGCTCTCATGGTCTCAGGCTCTGGCACGTGATTGCCCACTTTGTCATTAGTCAACATGGTGCTCCCTGACACTCTCAGACAATGTGTGGGTACAGTCTGGGAGGGAAAGTAATAGACCAGGGATGAATTCTAGTATAAACCAGCAAACATATGCTCTGAAGAGGGTGAGAAGGCGGCCATCCTCTTTTCTCTCTCTCTCTCTTTATTTTTTTCTTTCTGTGTAGTAAAGGAGGTTAGTCCTATTTTCACAAGCAGTGCCACTTGCCTTCAGGGGCAAATGATCATATTTGATCTATTATGTTTTCCAGCATAGATGCTAATCGTAGTAATCCCAGTAGCACAGTGCTCAAAAGCATTTTGTGGCCCAGATTCATTCACTAGGATAAATCCGACAGAACTGACTAGGCAGGGAAATAGTAAAGTTCATTATAGGCGAATTTAAAGGATCATGGGAGAGGAAAAATGTCTTAAGTTTATGTACTGAAGAATAAGCTCTGAGATGATTAATAATTACAGAGGTATGAGATTCTGCTGTTATAGACACAAGACAAACTCACCTTAGTGTTCAGTAGTAGTTGAGGGGAAGAAAAAAAAGAAAAGAAAATTGGGAATTATTAGAAAAGTCTGATAGCAACACGAAAAGTACATTCAAAGGTATGGAACAGCTTCTGTATGGGGCTGGGAATAAGAGTATGATATGATGTAAGTGTGTAAAACCACAGGTGGTACAGGAGGATCTATAGGATAGGTACAGCTAGCTCTTCTAGTACCAAATCTACAGGTCATCAAATGAAACTAGCAGTTGGTCACTTCAGAACAAATGAAACAAGGTGATTCTACACACACTGTGATTTTAAACTGTCAAAACCCTTGCTCCACAGCCCTCACTGTAGATAGGTTCAGGGAGCAGCTGGGCAACTTCACACAAGAGAAATCTCTAAAGTAAATCTTGTCTCTGATACTCAAATTACTGGTCAGTAGGAGAGTACACAGGGAAGTATCAAATACACTTGTTCTGTTCTTAATCTCTTTTGCAGACCTCCTGTTTTGGCCACCAGATATAGTGGCAGATGGACCTCCAGTCCTTCTTGGAACAACCATCACTATGTTCTTGTCCTCTAACTGTTTTTTCCTACTGTGTTCAGAGGTACAGAATTTTCCCCAAAGTCCTTTCAAATAAATAGGATTGCACTTGTATAAACATTGAAGACTGGTGTTTACAATTGATTTCAGAGCATCCTGACAAAGCTCAAAACACTGACTAACTCCTTGGAGCCAAGCAGTTGTCCACACTTACATTACACATACACACATATACATATGCATGCACAAATGAACACACTCTAAGCTGTGTATCTCTGGTGACATGCAGGTCAGCTAATAAAACCCACAAATACTAGCATAGACCTTGTGTCAATAGGTTTCAAAACACTTTACCAGTTTAAGTATCCCACAAACCTTTTTACAAACATCAAAGCAGGGGTTTTTAGCTAAAGGAACTGTGTTTTTATCAGAGGTAGGGCTTGAAGCCAGAGCGTCTGCCAGTGTGGCAATCTAATGGTTGGACAATTTTTGTCAACTGAATGTGTGTGAAGTGAATTTGAAATGTACAAATTCAGACCCTGGCAAGAGTTTGAAGTCATGTAACTGTCACCACTTCCAGTAAAACCTGAGCTGCTCACATTCGGCTGCCAGACCCTTTGAAGCAGCCACTGCCAGACAGCCAGATATCTGAGACACCTTTCTGTGCAAACACTGGATCAGAGATTTCTAAAACAACAGGATTATTCCCGACTCTCAGCAAATTCAAGGTAAGAAACATGGGACAAAGCATCTATCGCATTAGAAATAAAGGAGCTCCACATAACAAGTATGGCAAAAGCAGCTAACAACTTGCATTAGATTCAGCTCTGATTTAATGCCTCTTATGTGTTCTGTAATGGTGTCTGTCTGGGGGCAAAGAATTTGCTTGCTTGTTTACTTAGGAAAACTTTCAGTTCAAAGCTTGTTTTCTAAAGGTGTTTTTGCTACTTCTCAGGCATTGTAGATATGAGAACTCACTGAGGGAAAAAAAAAAGGTAGTTTAGATGTTGCCAGTAATAACCAGTAGCTGGTAGCTATCACAGCTCAGCATTATAAGTGTATCATCAAAAGGCCTTCATGCTTACATAGGTGGAAAAAGGAATTTTGGGAATACTGAATACTTCACGTGTTCCCACAATATCATCATGACGAAAAGACCTGTGACAAGTAACTTGGTGCTCTTCTACTGCAGAGTCACTGGTATTAATAGCCTTTAAAACCTTTCATTACTCTTACATTTGATAGGGGTGCCCTAAGGGTTTAGTATTAGGTTAAACCACAGAGTGACACCGGCTCATTCGAGGTCTCTTAATGCCTGTCTAGGAACTGCTAGGTCTGGAGCACCTACTGCTAATGCTTAATGTGCTTTGCATTAGCACATCATGTCAGGAGAACCTGACACTGGCAGATAAATGGATGTTTTACAGTGCAGTGTTCCTTTCTGCTTCTTAACTAATCAGCAATAGCAGGAAAGGCAATAGAGTGAATTTGATGAGGTTTAACCACAATTCTATTTTAAAACAAATAAGTATAACTTGAAACCTCACTGGCATCTTTTTTACAGTAACTTCTAAGCCTCCTAGCTTATGGAAAACAAAAGAAGGCAATTCATAAAAAACCCACAAACAAACAAACAAACAAAAAACCCCCAAACAAACAAAAAAACCAAACAAAAAAACCCCACAAAACCCATAATGATGATAGAGCAGCTGGCATGGAAAGATTACAGAACACTTCATAACTTCACAAACATTACTGACAATATTTTGTTGATGTGGGAGTCATTCCTGTTTTAGACATAAGGAAACTGAGGCATAGTGAAACTGGAATCATGTTTTGAAAGGAGCCTTTCAGTGCCAAAGTACCTACAGTCATACAAAACTGTCGTGGGGAAATTGCTTACTAAAGGTAAAATTGTCAGTTGTACACTTTCCTTGTTGTCCACTAAGTAATCAATAGAAGGTTTCCCTCTGGCTTTTCTTCCCTGTACTGGCTATGTGAAATGAGAGAGAGATGGATGTCCTTAAAATGTGTAAAGGGAAAGGATAAAAAGTGGTGCAAGTGTCACCTTCAGGACACACTAACATCATGGCTAAGAAGAGCAATCCAGGCACTTTAGCCACAGTGTTTGGTTGGATGTTCCAAACTGATTTTTGTCAGGTTGCCATTCATGGGTTGGATAAGGCTTTTAGGCTGTGTCCATTTTGAGGAAGTTGCAGTGTGAAATCTAGCACTGGGACTTGGAAGAGGTAACACAGCGTTTCTTGGTACAGAGTTCAAATTTTCTGGGTGTCACTTCTCCACTTTATCCTGTGCCATGGCTTTCCATCCTTTAACCTAGTCTCACAGAGGAAACAACTAGCCTCACCAGAATGCATAGCTTTAAAAACAACTGATTTTACTACCAGGGGCACTCTAGATTTATCTACATTCAAGGACATGCCAATGTCATATAAAAACTGTGACAAATAAGGTTACTGGGGTGAGGAAATAATACTTTCATGGTGCTTTAATATGATTCCTTTCTGTGCTGTAATTAAAATACAACACACAGCTGTAGTACACACCCCCTTTACTAGTATTTTGTAGCAAGAGTTCTTGGGTGTACTTACATGGGCAACCTATGTTCTTCCTTTCAAGACTGCATTAAAATCTTATGCAAAATTTACATTAAAATACCAGCCAATCAATAAATACGCTTTTCTAGCATTCTTTAAAGATAAAGGTAAAGGGTGAACTTGATAATGCACAGCTTCAACAATCCACATATACATCCAGCATAATTTTACTTCTGGGCTTACTGTGCAGCTGAACAGACCATTTTCATGTTAAACTATGCCAGCTGCAGAAATGTGGTATCCTGGACAGGTGATGGGGAGATGGTACACAAACTGAATGAAAGAAGTATTCATGGGGAGGAAGTCAGTCCAGCTCTTTCTCTCTCTTTTTGTATTCCACAGACCTAGAGAGCTTGTCTGTTATGGGAACAGTGTGCTTTACCTTTCCTCAGCAACAGAAGTACTCTTCTAAGTTCATGTGCTTGGACCAAAGGGTACGTGCAAGGAGCAAAAGCTGAAAGGAATTTCATGCAACAGATAAAAGATATTTCTGTTGCCCTGAAGCATTCCTCCTGCAAAATATCAAAAGTTGTTTGCAAACAAGGGAAACTTGTCAAGAAATTTTTCAATAACCTTATATAATAGAAAGTGTTGGACAGGCTAATTACAGTCAAAACCACTGATTTTCCCTAATAGGATAAGGCTTTTAGGATATTCCTTCTTACAGCGTCTCAAGTCTTCTTCAGTGAAGAAAAAAAGCCCAGCCCTTACCTAACTGAGTGGGGGAGATTTAATTTACTAGTGGTATTTATTCAACAGTTATGAATAGTTTCAGAGAGTTCATAAAGCTAAAGAAGTATGAAAATACCCAAATGAGCTTTCTGGAGATTGCTCCTGTCCCAGAAATGAACACATGAATCAGGAGTTTTTAAGAATATACTGCAGGTTAGGGAGGTGTATGAGGGAGAAGGGTTTTAAGTTTGGTGAACTGTAGAGCCATTTCCTAACTGAGAAGTTATGTGGTTTTCACTGCCTCCAGCTCATTAAAGGGGAGATCAATTTTATAGGGGACAAGCTGACTAGACTAGTAATAATGGCATTAAACTTACAACAAAAGGGGAGATTAAAAAAGGGCAGCAAATAAACACTCATTTAGCACAGTCAAGTTGTCAAGAACAAAATTAATCAAGACACTGAATGACACAAAGAAAATAAATTCTTTAATTGCCTATTCATGAATGGCAGGAGCTTGTGTGGTAAACAGGAAGAGTAGGAACTACTTGTACTATGAGAATGAATTTGACCTGCTTGATATTACTGAAACTTGAAGGAGGATTTCTGTGACAGGAATTTTAAACTAACTCGCTATAAGCAATTTAGGAAAAAAAAACAGTAGCAAGAGAAGAGAAAAGGAGAAGAGGCAGTATGTAGCAATAACCGATTTCAACCCACTGACAACGATATAGTAAATGCTTTCAGTGTTTACAGATCAAACTCCCAACACAGAGAATGTGACAAGAGCAATTAGATGCAAGCAGCTACATACCATCAAACTACCCTACCAAGCAGGATGACCAGTCCCTTAAACCCCTGCTTAAAATGTCTATGGAAAGCAAGAAGAGAAGAGTTTCTGTACTGTATGAGCTTTTAAAAAGGCTTTTTCACCAGTGAATAACAGGTCAAAAGTAATAGATCTACAGGCTTCCAGTAATAAAATACCTTTGAAATTCTGAGCAAAGATTGATAAAAATTTCCTAAATCATTTTTTTGTGTGTCTCTCCTTAGAGAATTTTGTACTAGATGTCATTCTGACAGCAAAATTGATTTCAAGACTAAATGTTAGTGATTCCTTAAATGGAAGTGAGAACTTGATTACATTCATTACATGCAAATAGAGTGTAACACAACCAGTAAGTCTTACACCCACTACTTTAAAATGGCCACTTTCAAACAGATAAATACAAGTTTCTGCCTTATCACTAGTAGGAAGAATTTTAAAAGGGAAAAATATGTAAACAATAATACAGATATTTAAAACCTATTTTAGGAGATGATCTCAGAACTGCAGTTAAGACAAAGTCTGTTCTACACCAGCCCACCTTAAAAGAGAAATAAAGTCAATGTGAAACTTTGAATAGAAACAGGTTGGAAACAAAGAAGAAACTGAATAGATTAGATCACTTGAATTTACAATACAATTGGATATAACAGAAAAATGGTACTGGAGACAGAAGGAAATAGGAGGAATTCTATGGCTGAGTTCAATACACTGAAAACAATATTAAATATATATGGAGAAATAGCAACCTTACAATAGTGTTTGTCCATTGTTAAATGGAAAGGATGCAGTTGTCAAAAATAATGCCAAAGAGAGAACTGTTGAATAAATATTTCAGCTCTGGGACTGGGAAAAAGTCAGATGTAGTCATATCATACAAAGACAGTGATGAAATGTTACACTTAAAACAACAAAGACAGTATATGCCAAATAGTAGTTATTAAGGCTAAGCGTCTTTTATGAAAAAAATGCACCTAGAAATGTTAGAAGAAAAGCCTAATAATCTTTATTAGACCATTTATCATTATTTTCAATAAATTTTGGATTGTTGAGATAGCTTCTGAGCACTGGATGGAATTAAGAGTTGTGCCACTACTTTGCTTTCAACGTAAATGGGGTAGTCTGGGTAAAAATAAGCCTATCCTCCTGATATCAATCTTGGGAAAATAATGGAACATCAGATAGGGAAATTGATTAATAAACAATAGAGGGTAGCATATTTAATGTCATCTAATATGGTTTATGGACAAAAGAATTCATCAAATTAATGAGATATCTATTTTTTATAACAGAGGTACAAGGTTAGTTATAAGTTGCTAGATTTCAGTAGATAATTCAGTTTGGTTCTACATACCCTTGGGATTAAGAAATTGCACAACACAAAATCAGGATGTCAAACATTGAATGAATTAAAAATTAGCTAATGGACAAGTCTCAAATGTAATTTCAAATGGGGAACCATTAAGAGTATGTGTATTTTATCTGATGTTTTTCCAATGTTAAATTCCAGATTCCACACTAGCTAATAATTTTTGACAACAACCAAGAAAAACACTAAATCAAAACTGATCATTTGTGCACATGAAAAATGTTGAGGAACTAATAAATAATAAAGGGAAAGATCACTCAAGCAAATCCATTCTGAACTGCTTGGTAAACTTGGCAAGGATATTTTTATCTGGCAATAAACAAGGCAGGCTCTACTGAAGGCATATGAGACTATTCCTGAAAGCAGGTGTTGTGATGAGACATATTTATGCTGTTTAGCTAGTACACAAAGATTTTTCTTATCTGCTTCTACTTCTAACTTATCACCCCCCCTCCTTATTATTATTATTATTCCCTAAAATCAAGGGTACATACTTTGTTCTATTAAATTTAATCTAATTTCTATTGTTCCTGCTCTCAAGACACTGCACTTGTTCATTGCACAAAATCCCAGTCCTCTGCTGTACTGAAATATCTCCCAACTTTGAGTTATCATTAAATTTTGTAAGTAAACTGTAACTTTATGTGACACCCACTCTTCCACAATAATTAAAGTGTTCTCCTTTCTTTACAGCTAGTGTTGTTGTGTACTGAAATACAGCATACATGCCTTTCTGTGAGAAAAAGCACACCAACCAAAAAGTATCTAGGCTCTTAATGACTCATATCTGGCTGAAATTCCAGGTTTCAGTGCATAAGCACAATTTAACCTTGCACAAGCATATTACTGCAAGTGTAAAACACACAATATTCTCATTTCCTTTCAATTTCAGCATAAAAAAACCCACAACAAACAAACAAAAAAAACCACCCAAAAAAAAAAACACCAAAAAAACCCACCCAGATTTACAATGCTATAAAAGTTGAACCCTTGCATGTTTTCATCCCACCCATGCATTGAAGCAAAAAATGGCCTTTTCAATATCTTTTCTCACTAAAGAATACTGACTGCTCCAGGGAATTAACCTACCTAACGCATTCAGAATCTGTACTTGCAAATCCTGTGTCATACAGTTTGCTTGTATTTTGGACAATACAAGTAAAGGAATGATGGGGGAAAAGGGGAAGACATTTCCACCTGGGTGTCACATGTAAGTTGCGTCTTTCTTTTCTCACTATGAGTTCAAATATCTTCCTCCTGAGAGTTTATACTCATTATGAAATTTGTTGTGAATTTCCAAATGCATGTGACATTTGGTTTGAGTTTGTTCTTTCTGCTGATAAAGAAAGTACTTACCCTTGAAGTTGAGGATGAATAGGATTTGAAGTCCTTGTGCTAGAGAACAAAACCTAAATAAAGGGATAGTTGTGGTGCAGCTTGACAGAATGATACTGGGATCTAATTCTTATTCATCATAAGACAAAACATCTTTTAGTTATTCTTGTCTTTGACTCTACCTCTTGGACTTCCTTATAAAAGATGAAACATATCCTCCTCTTTATACCCAGCTATACAATGGGTGTCCTAGTTTAAAAAAGAACAGACAATGAACCTAGAGAACTGGGAGGCTGACAGCAGGAAAGTCCATCACCCTGAAGGCAAAACACACTGCTTTTTTATTAAAGTATGTCATGGACATGCTAGAAGGTATTTACAGCCCTTAGTCACAGTGTTTTAAAAACACCTGCTGTGTCAAACTGTTTCTGAAGAGAGATGGACTACACTAACATGTGGAAAATTGATCTTCTGTTCCTCTTCCCTTTGTCTATTCCTGTCAACCATACATTTCAGAAAGCAATTATGCTTTGATAGTAGAATACATTCAGCACTGCAATCTTTGTGGGCATATGTTGTGACTAACAGTCACTGATGTAGGACTTCATAAGCACAGATTTAAATATCCAAGTCGCGTAATGTATTTTTTGGCTTCCATTGTCACACTTCTAGATTGTCTTAGCATTAACTAAGTAAAATTATCAATTTTTTTTTAAATGTTGATTTTCTGGAAAGGATCTATTTGAAGACTTCACCCCTGGAAGCACTGAGGACACTGTAGCACAGAAACTAGGTATGTCCCAGGCTCAAACTATCACACTTGTGATGAATCACAGGAAACATTCAAACTAGCAGCACTGCCTATGAATGAGCTATTGTCAAGGTGTTGTCTAGGGATCCTATGAGATTTAAGTATTTGCTTTCCCCTAAAAGTACTGAGAGATAGTTTTTTTAAAGATCAACAATATATTTTAATATATTGGGTTTTTTTTTTCTTTTATCTTCTTTTTATTCTTATGTGTTCTAACATTTTGTATACCTTTAAATTGTGTTGGTCTATCCACAGCATGAAACAGCTGTCCATATCCATATCAAGCTGACAGATAATATATTGGGTCAAAGGGTGTGCAAATACTTTTCACTGCTAAAAATTACTTTTTTTGATGTTCATGGTAAACCTTTCTTAGCTGACTGATGAACTATCAAAAGGACACTGCATGGCTGAAAAACATCTGTCACGTTATACATATGTGTTCAACAGTTATACAAACAATAACAAAAATCTTTTCCACAAAGATGCATAACACCAGATGTGTGAAGAGGGGGACACTGGCCATATTTGATACAATGCCTTTGTGAATATTGGTTTATTGCCGACTAAGAGGATCACCATGGGGAACAAAGAACAAATCCTCCTGGAATACAGCTACTCAAGCACTTTGAAATAGTGCATCAAAAAGCTGATTATTCCTTTCTTGCATGAGAACCTCTTCAACAGCAACTTTTGCCATCCAGCACGGACATCTGCATGTTATTTTCCCCATTTTCAAGGATCACAAGTGCTTTTCACTGATAGAAATGTGAATAGAATATTTTGGTGTGCTTTGGCATGCTGTGCTAATCCACATATAAATAAGCAGTTGCAACAAATTTTCTCCTGCATCATATCAACATTTGATGTGGCACAAATATAGCAATATGTCTGAAGAAACTTAATGCTTAAAGAGAATACATGTTTCAAATAGAAAGCACAGTCTCATTCATATTTTAGTGGGAAAATATATAAGCACAGGTAAAATAAACAATTAAAATGCAGATGTGAATAAATTCACAGACAGAACAGAAACAGAAATAAACTATTGGTTTTTTCCACTACCAAAATCTTTATCCATAACATATTTAGCAGTTCAGCTATTCCACTATTTCTTGCATAAACCTGCCATTAGATAGCTTGGACTTTATAAGTCTGCCTAAACTGAGGTGCCTAATGCCATCTGAGGTTTTCCCGCTTCACTTCCATCTGTCTCTCCAGAAGCACATGAATCTTCTGTAAGTCCTGTGACATATCTCACTGCCCCAGGATGACATGTCAGATACTCTAGTGTGTATGTAGTGACCCTAAGTATCCCTGTTAGGCAACAAAATCCCAACCACCATCCCACAGCTGGACATCTAAATTTAGGTACCTACAATCTCAACTTTAATCCTACCTGTAGGTGTTCAATTCAGTTGCACACATGTGCCATTATGTGCCATTTGGGATGTCTTGGGATATCAGAGCCACGGTACTGGCTGATGTAACAGAGGACTTGAGGAAGATTCTGTACTTTCCTGGAGGAGCCCCTAAGTGCCTTCGAGGACACTTAGGCACCTCAAATAGCACTCAACACCTACTAGATGACAAGTGAACCAAGCCCATTAGTGTCTTCGGGATTTTCCAATGTATCCAAGTAGCTTTCAGCAGGACTTTGCAGATGTTTATAAGCAACAGCAAATGAATAAAGCTTGCATATAATGCAGAAAGGGGATCATATTAGTTCAGCAACAAGCTGGGCCTTTCTAGTTTATGTTATTTACAGAAGATTTAGCTGTTTTTGTCATTTCCTGATGTACAACAAACCATACAGACAAAGCCTTTAAAGTTCAAATGCAGAAATTTGGCTAAAGCTACAAATAACAAATTGACTAGTCTTAGCAATGAAATGTTAATTGGTGCCTGAGAGATTCAGTTCACAAAGAAAGAGCCCACAACACTTAATCCTTGCCAAATTAGGAATCTTTAGCAGATATGAGTGTCAAAAGAATGAGTATATGGGACCTTTTCATACATAACATGTAATTAAAGAGTCACCAACAGACTCACCTGCAGAGAGGGATTGGTGTACTCAGGGCTGCCATACCTACTTGTTGTCCTCCTTGTTTGCATTTTTTTCTCTGAGGCAATGACTTAGAGGATGTATTTGGTAAAATCATAATGCTTCTTCTTCGGCTTCAATTCTCCATATCATTTATTCATTTCTCAAATGCCCAATCTATAATTGTTTACCATTACAAACTACCATGAACAGTAGCCTGGTAAGTATAGCTCTCTTGTAATTTATATTTGATCTTCCACAGTGATTCAATATAAAAAGCAAACCACTGAGATTAAAATGTCAAACTGACTCGAAGTATCCACTCTTTCCTGTGAACCAAAGTTATCTAGAATAAAAAAATTTTAAAAGGAGAAGGCAGTCCAGGGTTTCTTTATTTGTAAGGACAAGAAGAAAAAAGGATACAAGGAAGGGAAAGAACATTCAGCCTGTGCCTTTATTGAACTCTTCCCCAAGATGGATTCAAGCTGTTCAGGAAGTGCTTGTCTTGGAGGGGAGCAAGTTGCAACTATTTCAAATAAGTTAGAAAATGTAAATGAGAAATAAAACCACTGCAACACTGTTGATGATGTTCAACTGAGGCCTTATACCAACTGTTCAATTCAAACACCTAATTCAAGTCATCTAAAGTTTAAAAGAAGTCCCTATAGCCAGAAGAGCTCCCATGGGCATCTAGGTGTCTTGAACATAATTTTTGTGTGGGCACACATCTGCACATTTGTTGCCAGTCTATGGGCTCAGATTTTGCATTAGACCAAATTCTCCACACATCCAACTTAAAGTTTTCTTGACAGCCCACAGTAAAGGCAGACACATCTAGATCTTAATACCTGGAGACAGTTGTGGTTTGGATCTGGTGCTGCAGACCCAGGCCAGCAGTTCTGGACATAAAGCCCCTCCATAGCTGGGACTGAACCCTTGGGAAAAGGTAGTATGTTACAGAACTCATCAATTTTGTGCGTTTAATGTATGCTCCTGTGCTCCTGCACAAGATAATGGAGGTTTATCACTTCCCACTCACTCTGTGTATCTCTGCAGAATAGTTACTCCTGAGCACCAAGTTCAGGACTAACCTAGAGACAACCAGCAGAAAACACTGTCAGGTTTCATCTGTCAGCCTCTGTTCACTGGATTCATTAAGCTGAGCCTCCTCTGAACAGGTTGCAGAACGCAAAACTGTCTCCATCTATGCAGAGATTGAACACTGACCAAGTGAGTGGATTGTGTGCCTGCTTCAGTCTAAACACCCTGACCATCCCTCTACATAATAACCATGCTGGAAAACATTTTCCATTGCAAAATCTTGGGTTGATACATTGTTGCCAACTTCAATGCTACAAGCAAATATTTTTATTACATTGTGGATGACTTTTGCTAGCATGCAGGCAAGATTTGAAGTTGGCCATATGAGGAATGGTTTAAATCCAAGGAGAAAGCAGATGTTTCAGTTAATTGGCAATTAAATAATTTATAAAGTTGACGTTGCCATCAGGTTTCCAAATTAAGAGGAGTCCTTTTTTCGTACACAAGCAATACTAGCCACTCTAGCAACTCCTGTTTTGGAAAATTTAATACAAAAGGATGCACCTGTCTGCTCTTCACACATGAAAAAATAGTTAAGGAAACTCTTCATGTCCAAGATGGTCATGATTACAAAAAGTGCATAAATATACTTCCCCTTGGTACGTCTGTACTGCTCACTGCACTGCTTTTCCCTCTAATCCAGTGGATGCAATGTGCTGCTAAAGAGCAAGCAAGATAGTGAACTATTACCCACTATCTGTTTACTACTAGTGAAAATGCAAGGTATCCCAAACTTACATTTTATGGTCTATATTGTGTGAATAAATCAGAAAACAGTTAAACTCAAAGATGCATACATTGCCTGCATAACAGCTCATTAAGATTCTTTTCCACCTCAGTGGCAGAGCTGTGACACTTGCACCAGAGCTCTATCAGATCCTCCAGACTGATATCGTTTCAATCAGAATGTGAATTTCATGACTGCAGAAGGTCATCAAGTCAAATACTGTGTCTGATTTTTAAAAGGGTTGGATAATTTTATGACCATTAATAACATTTGCAGTTCTGCATGCTAAGACAAGATAATCAAATGTCGTGCTTTGGAGTATAGGCTGATTGCCATATAGGTCAGGATGAATATTTTCACCAATGTACATCATTGCATAAAATAAATTTGCAAATAAAGTTCATCAAGTGAAACCTTAATATCAGAAAACTTTAGCTTCTCTATTTAAGTGTTAGTTATATTTGGGTACTACATAAAAGAAAGGAAGTGTATAGGACCAAGCAGCCTTAACAAAGTGCTCAAGAGGATCTAGTATCTCTAAATAGAATCAGGTGTGAATTTCCTTCACAGTGTTTTCCGGTGTTTTGCAAGTTTTAAAGATTAAATTTTTATCCCCCTTTTGAAATGCTTCTTAGCATATAATCACAAAAAACTAAGGTTGAATGGGATCTTAGGAGGTCATCCAGTTCATCTTTGTTACCCGAGGCTGGATCAATTAAGTCTGTATTATCAGGAAGATACTTATCTAATCTCTCTTTAGACTTCTAGTAATGGACTTTCCACAAGAATTTTTTTCCAGAATTAGAATTTATAAATTATTCTTAACACCTAACTTGAATCTTCCTTACTTTTCTTTGAAGCAACTAACTGAAACACAGTGATTATTACAATAGAAGAACTCTCTTAGGAAGAAAAAACTAAATATGATAAATTACATGATAAATAGAATTTATACATGATAAAATGTAAGTACAGAATACTGCTGAAACTCAATATTGTGTCTGCTTTTTGTACTAACTGCAAAATTTTTATCCTTTCTAGTCCTGGAAAGGTCACCAGGGACCTTACCATACCTCAAGTATCAGGCATTACCTGAAACTAGCTGTTTAAGGCCTCCAGCCTTCACATCACCCCAAAGTCCTTCTCAGTTCATGAAAAACAGGTCCAGCAGGGAGCCTTCCTTTGTTGTCTCTCTCACCAACTGTGTGAGAAAATTATCTTCCACACACTGCAGGAACCTCCTAGACTGTTTCCTCTCTTCTGTATTGTATTTCCAGCAGACATCTAGGAAGTCGAAGTTCCCCAAAAGAACAAGTGATAGTGATTGTGAGACTTCTTCCAGCTGTTTATTTTATCTACTTCTTGATCCTGGTTGGACAGTCTAATAACAGACTCCTACCATGAAATCTGCCTTGTCGGGATTGCCCCCGATTCTTACCCAGAGACACTCAACCCTATCATCACCATTATTATGCTCAAGACAATCAAAGTACCCTAATATACAGGGCACTCCACCACTTCTTCTTCCCAGCCTATCCCTTCTGAAGACCTCATAGCCATCCATTGCAGCACTCCAGTTGTGTGAGTCATCCCACCATGTTTTTGTGATGGCTACTATATCATCATTTTCCTGCTGCACAATGGCTTCCAGCTCCTCCTGTTTGTTGCCCTTGCTGCCTGTATTGGTGTAGACACACTTCAGTTGGACTATTGATCCTGTCACCTTTCTGGGGGGCAGAAGGCCTAATTCCCACCTGACCATACCCAGGCCCTGAAGTCCCTTTTGATTTACCTCAGATTTCTTTTTGCAAGTTCATCATTGCCTACCCAAAAAATCAATAATGGATAATAATCTGAGGGCAGTATCAGGGTAGGTTTTCTCACCACATCTTTATCCCAGGCCCCAGGGAGGCAGCTGACTTCCCTAAGAAGTGGGTCTGGTCTGCATATTGGGCCTTCTGTTCCTTTCAGAAAAGAGTCACCCTGACATGGCCTGTCTTTTATTCTTTGTAGAAGTAGTTTTGATGTAGGGCATAGGTATAATTAACTTTGGTGACACTTCTAAGCAGGATGAGTCGTCATCATCCTCATTATTAATAGGTTCCACTTGCAGGTCTTGTACTTGTGCAAGGGCACCTAGGAAGGTGGTGGTGTTGCTGAGGGGACACACCTGCTGTGCTGGGCAGGAGCTTGTTCTCCTTCCAGTCACTATGTTCAGTCAGATGGAGAGGGGAAAATGAATCCTCTGTGTTACATGTCTTAACTGATTGTTGGGCTTGTCTCAGGGAAGATAGGATGTGATTCCAGTGATCATCTCCCTGTTGCACTCCCTGATGCTCTTCAACCTAATCACCTCCTCCTGGAGCTCTGTCACTAAGCAGAGGAGTTCCTCTACCTGGGTGCACCTCAACAGG
>JANHGN010024095.1:97815-110950 GCA_024605025.1 Megaceryle maxima
GGTTGGAAAAGACCCTTGGGATCATCAAGTCCAACCATTAACCCTACTCTACAAAGTTCACCCCTAAACCATGTCCCTCAACACCACATCTAAATGACCCTTAAACACTTCCAGGGATGGTGACTCAGCCACCTCCCTGGACAGCCTATTCCAGTGTCTGACTACTCTTTCTGTGAAATTTTTTTCCTAATGTCCAGTGTTAACCTACCTTGTTGCAGCTTGAATCTGTTCCCTCTTGTTCTATCACTAATTACCTGTGAGAAGAGACCAACCCCTCTACAATGTCCTTTCAAGACAAATCCACCTTAAAAAGACATGTTTTTATGATGCATCCTAAAGGAACTGTATAAATATCTCATTTTTAATTAATAATAATAATATATAAAAGATTCAGCCTTAAACTAACTGTTATGGAAAGTAGATTTCCACACCAAGGAAGTGTTTGCAGAGCAGCACAAGGGAGACATATTTTGTGCATGGTGACAGTCTTGTCACTGTCAAGAAGTTTAAAAGACCTTAAAAAATGAAGGTAGGTAGAAAGGGACATCAGAGAAGATGGTTTAGATCTGGACAGAAGAGTTATGCCTACCTTTCTAAGAGCCCTGAATCTGACAGTGACTTAGGCTTTGATAGGTTGTATATCCAAAAATACATTTCACTGATATATGCTTTTGTTTACCTCTTAGGTTTAGTCCATTGATTCCTGAAGGTCACTTTAACAAAGGCAATGAAAATGTATTATTATTATTATAATTTCAAAACCACAGAAAGTTAGTTTATTTATTTATCTTTTTTTTTCCTTAAATTTATCAGAAAAAAAGCTCTAATTTTTCAGAATTGAGAACTTGATGAATTACTTTGCTCTCTATGACTTGAAAGGATTTTAAATTAGATGTGTCATTTATATTTTATTTTTGTAAAAAGAAAAATTATTCTTTTAAAAAAATGTATTTAGATTTTCTTGTAGAGGTAGGTGAATGGAATGAAAATAAAGGCAAAACTTTTGGTCAGCTTTTTAAATTGCTATTTGCTGCATATTTCCTAAGTTATGTATTTGGTCTCTTTGTAGTGTCAAAAAGGGAAAATAACTTTTGGAAAGTTTTGGGTTTTTAAAAAAAAAGGTTTAAAAACTTATACATTTTTGAAACTATAAAATACAGACTCTTCTTTTAAGATGAGGAATAGACAGGCAAGGCAATCAAGCATCAATAACTCTAGCATGCAATGACTCTAGACTCCAATTCTTTCTTTTACTTAGTTCTACTATTTAGAATTAATCTAGTATCCCCAGTTTATGCGGGGGGGTGTGGGGTGGTTCTATTACCCTGTTCTAAACTTCTCTGATAAAAATTGAAAGGCTTGAGTAAATATTGAAGGGCCTTTCAAAACAGCATAGCAGTATATGGGGAGAGCAGAATGGTGTAGTCCTGCAGGAGACACAGTAACATTAAGGCCTGGGATTTAGCTTGGGTCTAACAATGTGTCAGCATGTTTGCAGGAGTTTTTAACACCTGGATACCCAGCTTGACCTAACTTGATGCAGCAGACCTCTGTTACCTACTCTTTTTTAACTAGATAATCCACAAATTGTGAATGCATAGAGCCAGGTTCTTCACTGTTCTTTGAGAACAAGAGACTCACAAACAGTTTATGATCAGTCATTTCAAAGTTAAAAGAATAAAGAATGCTCTTTTATGTTTTCTTCTAAATTGATGGTGTCACATTTACATAAAAGGGTTGAAACCTTCCTGGAAAGTATCTTAATCCTTATAATTTGATTGCTTTCATTTTATCCCTTCAGAGGTTAAGCCAAGATTGTTTGTGAATTATTTTATTTGGAAGTATCTGTGAAGCTCAGGATATATATAACAGGACATACCAACTGTGAAATGTTCCTGGCTATCAAGCTGAGGACATTCAAAAATACTTGTGTGTGAGTGTTGTCAGTTAGCTGTGGTACTAGAAGTTCATACAACCAAATTAGAGCAACTGGTTGATTTTCTTGTGAAGATCGATGAATATGACAGAATAATATACAACATGCAGTTAGTATTAAATGCAAAGGGAGTGATGACATTGGGAAAGATGTACAAGCTGTGACTGCTTCAGCAAAAAGATTACTTCTGAGGCATGGCACAAAAAAAAAAAAGTCAGGCAGTAGAGAAGACACTGACTAAAATGCCTGGAAAGAAACATGGGTAATGGGAGTAATTGGAGAAGGAGAGAGAAGTAATGGTCTCTCAGAATTAAGATGCTGAATATCAGTAAGCTTGAGAAAGGCTGGGGCTGAGGTGAGTGGCTTAACATGTGAGGAAGCTACTGAATGTAAAAACAGAGATGTATTGATAATAGAAGGGTCAATGAAGCACTTTATACATATCATTTTCTATCAGATGAGCTGAGATAAAGGTGAAGAATCAGCTTGCAAAAGCTGAAGATATTACTAAAAACTTTGTAATAGGTTAGAAAATTAGTTTGTTGGCTTGGGCTGGGATAGAGTTAATTAACTTCACAGTAGCTTGTACGCAGCTCTGGTTTGGATTTGTGCTGAAAATGGTGTTGACAGCACAGGGATGTTTTAGTTATTGCTGAGCAGTGCTTACAGAGTCAAGGCCTCTTCTGCTTCTCACCCCACCCCATCAGCAAGTAGCCTGATGCACAAGAAATTGGGAAGGGACACAGCTGGGACAGCTGACCCTGACTGACCAAAGGGATATACCTTATGATGTCATGCTCAGCATAGAAAGCTGAGGGAATAAGAAGGAAGGGAGCAGGAGGTGAGGTGGGGGTGGCATTTGGAGTGATGGCTTTTTTCTTCCCAAGTAACCATCATGCCTGGCAGAACACCACTTTCCTGGAGATGGCCGAAAACCTGCCTGATGATGGGAAGTGGTGAATGAATTCCTTGCTTTGCTTTACCTATTAAACTGTAGCTCAATCCATTAGTTTTCTCACTTATACTCTTCCAATTCTGTTCCCCATCCCATTGTGGGGAGGAGTGAATGAGGGGCTGTGTGGGGTTTAGTTGCAGGCTGGGATTAAACCATGACAATTGTTAATCATCAGATATGTCTATTCTGCATGTGCTTCTGGTCATCTAAGGAAAAAAGTACCATGTCCAAGAGAGATTAGAAATGTTTCCTAGAAATAGAAATATTGGTGAGGCTTTTCTTGATGGAATGTGAACAAAGAACACCATGGTGTTGCAGTAATGGTTAGAGCACTGAAATGGTGGCTGGACTGCAGTTGTCATTTGTTATTCACCATAGTTGCCAGGATGCAGAGAGATTTAGATGAGCAAGCAGATGAAAGGAGTAAATCTAGGACCTCAAAGACATTACTTTGACAGCATGTCATCCAGCTGATTCTGTGAGGCTTCAGAGTCCATGGGTGGGATCCATCTCCCCTAGCTGAGTGCTGTTGATGTCCAGCATTTCCAGAGGATGAATCATCTCACCTCTGTCTTCCTGCTATGAGGATGAGGTCAGTAGCCCTCTGGAAGCGGCTATCTCCCTGCATTGACTGACAAGGGAGCTTCAGGTGTCTACCTTTTAGATTCCCAAGTTAAGTCAGATGAGCTCCACGCATGGCTTTTGCCCAAGTATACAACTTGGTAAAGACACTCAAATCAAGCCAGGGCTATTCATTTTTTATAGCAGCTGTAAGGCTGTGCTTTATCGCCTGGAAGAACGCACAGGATGTAACAAGCCAAATGCTTGCTGGTCAGGACAGTAAGTACAGAGTGGGTGGTTAAAAACACATGTAAATAGTAAAAGTCTCCCTGAGGTTGGAGGAAGATTATTAGATTCAGGATAATAAAATTACCTGATAAAAAGTTAAAATATTCTTGCAATGAAAATACCATGCAATTTGTAAAAAAATAAAGTTACATAGCAATTATAGGTAGTATGAAAGAGAAACTGTACAATTTTATCTGACAATAGAGGCAGTTTAAGTGTAATTTATAGCCAAATAGGGAGTCAAATTATTTTTGGCAAGGAATCTTTAGTAAGGTTAGAAAAAGTAGATCATGGCAACCTTTTAGAGATAAGAGACACCTCCTGACAAGGCAGAAACATTGATCATGAGGCATTTTAATTACTTTGATATTGATTAGGATAACAGGAATGCGATTATAAAGAACAAATTCTTAAAAGTTATGTAGTCTTACTGTATCCTTGTTTTGTTTCCAGTAATTCCTTACAGGTTTTATAGTCTAAGGATATTCCATGACTAATTCTAAGAAATGAACCAAATGTAAGAAATCACATTTAAGATACAGAGCATCCTGAATCTACTTATCAGCTTATCACTGAGTTTGAGAGAAAGCTGTGTACTAAAATTGTTTTGACTTTGAGAAAAAGGATGGTGAAAGAAAGCTGGGTACTCTGAGGAATGTTGATTGGAATTCTATAATGTATGAGAAATCTGAAGAAGAGGAAATATAATATTTAAGAAACAACTGATGAGAAGGTAATTGAAATTCATCTCAAGCAAAAAGCTGTTCTGTTGAATATAGAATAGAATGTCAAGCAAATTAAATGAAAATACAACAGAATAATAAGTATAACTCAAAACTGAAAATTTGGGTATGCTTCTTCTCAAATATTCCAGTTCAGTTGCATCCTTAAAAGTGACTGCATTTTTCTACCATCTATAGAGAAAGCCTAAGATAAACAGAACTAAGATAGAACACATTGCCAACAACTAAAAGCAGATTAAATCAAGCACACCTCTTGTACATCATATAATTGAGAAAATGTCATCAGTGAATTGTCTAATATTCCAGTGCTGTTTGTTACTGTTAAAATTCTTGATCTTCAATATAAGCAAATCAAGTAAACAATTCAGCCATGAAGTCCTATGAGCTTTACAATTTATTGTTGGTTCTCTGCTCTTCTCAAACTATGCAATCAATCTGGGTGCAGCAGTTCACAATAACTGACCTCCCTGATGTCTAGATCAGAGACAAAAAAAACCCCTTGTCCAAATATAACAAGAGTTTCTGTGTATGAGCGTATCTGGGAGAACAGCATCTAACAAAGGTATTCTGTATGGAGATCATCTCTTTAAAGTTTAGAAATCTAAGTGTTCATCTGCACTCTATATTCTCATACTTTAAGTATGTGGCCAAATGCTAGTGCAAGGTCTACCTTGATGAGTTTGCCTTAGTTCATCCTACAGGTCATAAGTCGGTAAGGTTGTATTCAACCATGATATCCATAAAGGATTCATTGTGCTTTTGTTTGAACAAAACGATTGACATCCTGCAGACCAGATTTAGCAGGAAGTCAGAAGAGATTAAGAGTCTTTTCAATTTAAAGACCTGTGTTGATGCCAGAGAGAAGAGCTCTTCAGCATGCTAATGCTTTCTTGGTTTTGCAAAAGGAGTTGCTGGAAGTAGTTTCAAAGGACTAATGCTATTCCAAGGACTGAACACAAGCACTTGCATTATAAATAAATGCTTACTTTGAATAAAATTATTGCTGTGCTTTTACCCATCAGTATTAGCAGGATTCATAAAGACATGACAGATCCCATAAAATTTGTGCTGTCTCTGGACTAACAAAAGCTTCAACTCTGGCTGTAGTTATGCTTAATGCTATGGAGCCCTTACATTTAAGAAAGCCTGCATCTGTCTAATTCAACTGATATGGACCATTCTAGAAGAAATTTCTTAGAAATAGTATAATTGAGGACAGTTTCCTTCGTACAGCTATTGTAACCACAGAGATTTCAATTATACAAGCCTTTGCTTTATAATTAAAACATAATCTCTGTCAGTTGGTGTACATACATCTTGGTCAATATCTCAGCTGGGTGTGGATCTCTGTGGCAATGAAATCTTTCTGCCATTAGAGAAAGAGGAATCTGTAAAATTTCCATAGATGCTTCTACTAGGTCTGTAACACTGTCAGATAAGATGTGAGACTTAAATCTTCCAGAGAGCTAACATCAGATGAACACACTTTTGTGTTCTCACTGTCTACACTTTTAAAATGATGGAGTGGTGTCTGGCTATATGCTATTAGTCAGTTCTGTTTGTCAAGTCCTCTGGCTTCTCCTTCTGCAAACCAGATGCAGAAAGTTAACTCATAAAGTTAACTTCATTATTTTGGTAGCCTTCTTTACAGATGATCCTATTCAGAATAATCTTCCCACAATTTGGAAACATTTTTTTTTCTTGTATAATTGTATGATTAATGTTTCTCTGCTTTTTATATATTTCACAATCTATTATCATATTCACTCTTTTCACAACTACATGTCATTCATGGCTCTGAGGCATCCTTATAGTAATAAATCAACTAATTTACCATTTCCAGGTGGTCCATTTGCACCTGACAGTATCTACATGCATGACCTTGCATGATATACAATTAAATTTCATCCCACATTATAATTCTGTCCTCAAAGCCATCTAACTCTTCTTGTGTTTATAGACAAGCTCTCAACTTTGCATCTTTGCATTCCTCCCCACATGTTTATGAAAATAAATAAATAAATACAAAATTAACATTTACATCAGATCTCAAATCCCTTTGAGGATCTCTATTGACAATTTCTTTTCAAACCAGGTGTTTCACTTCCTAGCTTAATCCCATGTTGTTTAACTTTCGGCCAATTTGTTAATTTTCACATAATTACAGATATCTTCTCCATATGAATTAATAGTTTCCCACGTGGCATATCTGTTTCTTTTAGAAGATCAAAGAGTTTCTTCTGTTTTTTCCCCCTACTGGGAACGTATACTACCCTGTGAAAAAGTGGTTTAGGTTTGCTTCAGATTCTCATTTGCTTAATTTTTCTTATCCCTCACAATTTTGTTTGGCGTATTGTGGAGAATAGTACCATTCCTCACTGAATAGACTCATTATCTGAATCCTCCTTATCTAATTTTATGTGATAGTTTTCACAGTTAATCTGTTACTAAGATCATCCAATTGATTTTATTCATTTATTTGAATTAAATGTTGCCATTTCTGTTTTGATGCCACATTCTCACAGGCTGCCCTATGTTGACACTAATGTTCTATCAACTGTGTCAATTCTCAGGCAAATTAGGTCACAGGTGGTTTTAATTTTATGGATATGGTGTCCATCCAGTATAAATATTACACTTTTTGTCCTGTCCCCCCCCCCCTTTTTTTTTTTTTATAATCAACTAGTCTGTGTTTCTTTTAATTTCCTTCACAAGTGCTAAATAAACTTGGATTTTGGCAAATCAGGATTTCTTGTCTGTAGCTTTCTTTATTGATTATTTTCTTTTTCACTTCTTTCTTAACACTTAGTTAATTACCAAAGTCCTGTCTGCAGTGATTGTTTATCTTTTTATGTCTGGAAATCATGACCAAAATTTGTATTAAAAGAATAGATGAAGAGCCATTACAATTTCAAATCAGTTTTCAAACTGGCATTTTTAAAAAGTCAAAGTTTTTCTAAGGTCTGGTGTGCTTCAGTCTGGCTGACTCGACTAAACATTTTCCTCAATTTCCCAAAGTCCAATTTTGCTTTCTACCCATTGACGTGAACTAAGTCTGCTCTTGATACAAATTTATTTTCTATAGCTGGCTCTCTCCAAATGCATTTATGATTCAAATTGAAATTTATAACTTTATATGAATTTTATTTTATTTGTCTACTTGTCCAAACTGAGCATAGCCATCCATATTTATTTTTAATGCTACCTCAATAGAACTCACTTCGAAATTAACCCAGGTCACACTTTGATACCTTAGCAGTTTATGTTTTGTCAGTTCTTTCCACTTTCCTGTCTTTGCACATCATCAATACACAATATTGTTATATGACTTCTTTCCTTACCTTTGTTTTTTCCCCTAAAACATATATCTTCATTTTATTTGTGATAATTATTGTACTGTATTTCTAAAAGCTATTATTGCTTATTATCTACCCAGCAAGCCAGTAATTCTGTCTGCTCTGTTTTGTTGCCTTAGCTCTTTGCATTATAATTCAAACATTTGAATTGTTTCTTGTTTCCACCTTCACTTCCACTCCTTTGGAGAAAAATTATTTTTTTTGTGAGTAAATACCTTGAAGCTGCTAATGGAGAGGTAACATTTGAGAAAATCTTGAAGCCCTCCAGGCACCAGAACTGTTCCCAAGTTCTAATTGGAAAAAGATTAATGTGGGGCTGTGCCACCCTCCTGCAATACCACATCCTCTTGGAACACTTTGCTCCTGTGAGTAATTTTCTTCAGAAAAAAAAAAATTAAAAAAAATGCATTAAACAGTGGGTGTTCAAACTAATAGCAATATTTCAGTTCAGATTTTGTGTTAGGTTTTGCATCATGTTCCATCACACAGCACACGTAGTAAGACTCATCATATTCCATCAACCAATTTTGCTAAATGTCAGGCATTTAATAAAGGGAAAGGGCAAAAAGTTGTAAAGCGTTTGCATTGCCTTGTTAATCAGCACTCGAAAAAGTTTTAAGAACTCGGTGACTCGTTAATTTAAGAGCTGGTTTCTGGAAGCTATAACATATGCTGCCTGAAATCCAAATTTTCTTTTAACAATCAAGGGACATCATCTGCTAGATTTCAAATATTGAAATGTATACCTATATGTGTTGCAAATCTGGTTTGCCTAGCAAATATATGCAGGCAGCAAAACCATTTGTCAGTACTGAATAGAAGAAGCTATCACAAAAAAGACTCTGAGAAGTGTCAGTGCCTCTCATAAAATCATGTCTCCACCTGCTCTACAGGACAGGCAAAGTTCAGTAGGAGCTATTACTGGCTATTAAAAAGTACCTCATTACTGTTAAAGAGACAAGCTGGACTGACAGTTCAGTATCTCCAGGCAACCACAGTTGCTGCTTTCCAACCTTTACATGACAGACATAAGAAGTCTAAGAAAACTTAACACATGAAAACTTTTACTGTCATTCTTTGAAATTAAAAATAACCTCACTTATCACTTATGTTTACTGTAATTCATAATTCTTTGCAAGTTCTCTTCCAGCATCTGGCATCCAGAATCAACCTCTCAAATGTACAAAGTAGGTAACATTTTTTCATCTGAAGAGTTCAATTATTCTCTGTGAGGGTACTGTCTTCACTGAGAGCTGTTCAATGGAAGTATGGGTGGAAGAATCAGACCCTTAGCTTATGCGGAGTTCAGTATCCCTTTACTGTTTACTTTGATTAACTACACATCACTACACATTTTCAAGAGGAAACACAATTTTTGCAAACAGTAACTCAGCAACTTACAGTTAAGGGGTAAAAGCTTTGAGCAGACAATTCTAGGTACTAAAGATAGTGCAAGTGATGAAATGATGTATAAAATGACATGATAACAAACACTGACCATATCTCTGATTTTTCTTTAGTAGCAGACAATATCATCATTCACACAGCTGTGAGCCATTCAAGAACGTATTATCCCGTGAGTTCTGACATCAAAAACTTATCGCTTCCAGCCTTAGAGTAAGGCAGTTTAGTAGGTAATAAAAATGAGCAGGAAATTTCCAGATTGGTCTGAGTTGACAGCAGAGACCAAATTTCCACAAAGTGGTACAGTTATATATAAATTATATCTCTCTGCACCATCTAATCCTCCTGAGAAGATTAATTCTGGCAGAAGGCATGCCATGGAAAGACCAAATACCTTGCCTCAGGGACTCCAGTAGGCATAGACGGTTTTTATTTCTTCCAGAGGTTCCTCAGAAATCTTGTTGACAAAGGTTAAAAAAATTTTTTGTGTGTGTCATCTTGCAGATGTTCTGGAAGCCCATCTCTATTCCTAATTAAGATGAAGCCCTGGGTTTTGCTCTGTCTTTATGCTAGGGGACCTGTTTTTTTATTTCAGGACAGGCTCATAGCTAATATAAAGCAATAACAGCAGTGAATAGTATAGTGAAAACCATAGCCTATATACTATGAGCAGGGTTTAATTCTACCTGTTCATGCTGTTGTTAACACTGTAAGAAGTCAATTAATTAAAAGCTAGGTATGAGCAGAAAAATCAATACTCAAACAATATTTTTGAGTGACATGTAAATAACATCCTAGTGCAAACTGCTGTGACAGAGGTACCTTCTGTGAACCAGGCCCAAAACCCCTATCCTTTACAATGCTCTCTTTTCATTTCATATCAACAATGGAAATAAATAATGGAAGATATGGCCTGGTTTGGAAAGAGAGCCAAAAATAAACCCCAAAACACATTGGCAGAATTCAGCTCTGAACTGTAGACACCTACAGGTAGGTATTGACACATCTGCTATGTTTCTAAGGTTCTCATTTATCAGAAGAGCTCCAGGTATCTATTTGACCACTTTAGCATGAACATCTAATGGTATTTGAAACATCTGTGTCAATCAAGTCTGACCTTCATCTCCCCTCCCCCTCCTGTAAGGTGTTGTACTGACTGTATAGGGATAGTCTGGATATTTGATGGCATCTGAAAGTGGCACATGACAGCTACATTCAGGAAACTGAACTGAAAATTTAGTTGACAGAGTTGGTGACATATTTTGAATCAAATCTCCAAGCTCCACTGACCTTATTGATTAAATCTCCTTGATCTATAATGAAGCTTTAGTCACCCAGGATAGACAACACTTGTTTAAATACACATCCACAGTATCTGTGTGAAGATGTAAAGGCTAAGTCCTACCCCACGTAACTGTAGCTTCTTGAGGCACTTCAGATATATACCTAAGCTAATAAATTACTGACTTCATTAAAGCCTGTTTTTTCAAGGGTCCACCTCCTTTTCAGTCACCTTTGAGTGGGCAGGTTTTCTCAAAAACTTGGGTTTCCATTGCAAAACAGTTTCAGCATTAAGTTCATCATCCCTTTACTGTCCCTCACTGTACAATGGATAGATGTTTTTATAGTCCTTTGTCCCAACACAGTCTCATTTACCTTTCAATTCTTGAGCTCCTTCAAGAGATCAATTTATCATTTGGCTCTCAATTTGAACTGGGCAAATATGGAAATATATTTGGAATAATATATTGTTTGGAAACAAATTTTTGAAAAAACTCTGCAAATATTAGAAGATTGATTCATTCTGTCTTCCATTCTTTTTTTATCCATTTATTTTTTTCTTTCTCTCACACACAAGTAGACACACATAACAGCACAGCACAAAAAAAAATTTCAGCTCTAAAGTACAGCCACACAGCCAAAAGAAATGCATCTTTCAATACAGTTTTCATACAGCTATCGTGCTCTCAGCTACCACTTCTTTTAATGAGAACTGTGTGTTCTGTCTTACAATTGCTGAAACACAGTCTCTGTCATGGGTACAGAGCTAGCCATTTTAAGTAATCTATGTTATCCCTCACTCCATGATTATTTAATGTCATGATTACCCATGAGGAAAATGTACACAGCATATTCAGACCCCAGTTAAAGGTGGATTTTTTTCATGACACTGGCTGTATTTCCTGACTTCCACAAAAAATAAACAATCTTTGTACCAAAATGTCTTTTCACACAAATAAGAGAGGAAGGCAAACTGCAGAAAATTTACTGTGCTAGTTTGTTTCTGATACATATGGATTCTTTGACTCTCCTTACTATTGATTTTTTTCTGTACTTGAAACTGTTTACAACTGTGAATGCTAGTAGACATTTTTTGCTTTTCTTCACTCTGAAAACAAAATTCAGTCTTAACTACCACTTGCCCAACAAGTCTGGGCACATCAGAGTCCCTTCCTTTGGATGACTCCAGAAACTACCACTGTTATACTAACCACCTAGGGTGCTTCCCTGCTTTAATTTTTTCCCACCTCTCCTGAAAAATAAGTGTGATACAAAGTTGATTTCTGGTTTCCCGAACATAGGGTTTTTTTATTATTTTATAAGCAGCAGCCCTACTGGGAGCTGGGAGGTGGTGGGTTGGGTTTTTCACAGAGAGGTGGTGGGTGGGACTGGGAAGTAAAGTATTTTTATTGTAACACCACATCTTCTTTTCTGTAAATGACATGCCAAACTATTTCACTGTGAGTAATTTAGGACTTGAGTCATGCTCACCCACAGAGATATCTTTTTTTCTTGCTGAATTTGGCATTTTAAATATTCTGGACAGTTCATCTTTTTCAAGAGAAAGCTACTTGGAGACAGATTTTCTGCTTTAGGTGTTCTCCAAATCAAAAGCTGGTCAGGACCGATCTGTATGATCTTTGTGAGCAGGGATTTTCAGTAGTTATGGGAATGTAAGGGTGACTCACAGGAACAAAAGTTTACCAGGCTGGGCCCAAGTACACCATTACCTGGCAGTTGCTACCCGCCAGCTGACCCAGTGGTGTATATGACCACACACAAGAAACTCTGGAAAACATTTGGACCGCTTAATTAGCAAGCCTATAATCACCAAGCATGAGGAAGATTGCTTTTTAAATGCTATCCTCTCTATATATAACATATTTGCCCCTATAATAGAAAAAATATATTTTTTAAATTTTATTTAGTTTTTAAAATAGCTTTAGGTAATACCTCTGGTCTGTGTGAATAGGCACAAAGGCTGAAATTTTGTTAAAAACATTATGCAATAACATATCCTTAAGAAATTTTATAAGGCCACCAAAACCACACAAAGTAAAGCCTTTGAATTAACTTCATTTGAAAGAGCTTGCTAAGAGCTAAGACGCATAACGGGATGCAGTTGAATTACAGAAGCCTAATAAATTATCAGCCATTAGATGAATTTCCTTAATTGCCTGTGGGCATGCTTTTAGTCCACCCCAATTGTGAGGTAATAAACGTCAGTGAAAGAGATTTCAGAAGAACATTCAAAGCCTAAATAACAGTAAGGAGTCTAAATACTTCGTTGGACTGGTGCCCATGTCCTTGAATGATATTAGATAGATCAGCAAGTGATTTTTCAATTCATGTTTGTAATGCTATTTGCAATATGTTACTTGAACCACAAGGCAACAAGGCAAAGGGCAAAGGTAGAAAAGCTGAGGGATGTGATGGGGAGGAAGAGATAGTGATGGGCCTCAAATTAGGCAGTGCTTAAAATCTTTCCCAAAACAGGACTGAAATTGCTGAAACATTAAAACAAGGGAAGAGAAGAAGGAAGGAAGGAAGGAAGGAAGGAAGGAAGGAAGGAAGGAAGGAAGGAAGGAAGGAAGGGAGGGAGGGAGGGAGG